>CM059186.1:135762025-136022883 GCA_030323885.1 Branchipolynoe longqiensis
CAAACTTCAAAGTTCATTGATCTATTGGACTAATCTACTAATCCGTTCAAAAGTTGAGGGTAACTATATCAAGGTATGTCAAGGCACATTGCACATTCTGCTTTTTAGAATAAGAATTGATATACTCATTTCATTTACCCATTTTTCTCCACTTTTTATGTAGGGTTGTTCTTCACCCCTACTCAGCCTACTGTAGTACGGGGTGAATCTTTTTATTTATGTGTAGGGGTGAGGGTGAGGGGGGAGGTCAAAGGCAGCCAACACAAGAAACAGCCAAACAAAAGTGCCATGCGATACAGATTCATTTAAAACAAAAATTGTTTTATATTTAAATACTGGCCAGTTGTCACATGGTGAGAAAACCCCTGCTCTGTCCCCCTAGCTGCAACCGAACGGGACTCCCCAGTAGAGGTGCCACCACAACGGGCACCATGGGTGCTGGTGCAGGTGATGGTAATGGTGTTGGCGGTGATAGGAATGATGTTGGTCACGGCGGGGAATGGTGTTGGGGAGTGAACACGGTGTGAATGAGGGGGGGGGGGGGTGCTGGGGGTCTTGGTAATCACGGGCAGGATATCAGTGATAATAGCGAAGGTGGTGACAATCAATGACAGTTAGGGTGTAGACGATGGTTGGTTGGTTGGTTGGTTGTTGCGGTTTTACGTCCAGCCAACATCTAAGGTCATATCAGGACGGGTAGACGATCGTGTTGGGTAAGTTCAGATCGCAGGAATGCACGGAGTGTAAGTTAGTAATGATTGGTTGGTTGTTGGAGTTTTACACCCTGGCAACACCTATGGTCATATCAGGATGGGTACCGAGTTGGGCCAGTGTGCACTCATGACGACTTTATAGTGCTGCCCCACGAGGAGACCAGACCACCAGCACCATGACATGATATCCCACTCAGTCACATTATCCTGACACTGATCCAATCAGTCCTTGCCCTATCCTAATAATGCCGAGTGCCTGGCTAGGTGTTCTCTGTGGCAGAGTGGTTAGAGTGTCTGACTTTTTTCTATGTCAGACTCCTAATCTGAAGGTCGGTGGTTCGATTCCCCATGCCCCCCACCTCTGCCAATTTGGATTTCCACCGCTGTGTAGAACTTACAGCGTCATCAAAGGCCAGTTGCTCTCATACCATGTCTATGTGGTGTGGGAGGTTAAAAATCCGTTGGGTCGGTAAAAGTGTAGGCTCGGTCTTTCTATCGACAAACTGTCTAATGGTGAAAACAAGTCCATTCAGACTTATCCATGGTAGGCAGTATAAATCTTCAAGGAGGAAGCGACAAGTATCAATTTTTAAGTTATTGTGCAAGGGGTGTAAGTTAGTAATGATGATAAGTCAGTACGACAATAGGGGAGGGGGAGGAGGGCGGGGTTTGGTACTGAGTGTGTTACAATGGTGGAGATGGTATTACTGGGAATGCTGAGGAGGCCATCTTGTAATTTGGTGTTGGCAATTATATTTGGAAATTTAGCCATGTAGGGATGGTATTGGCAATCGGCAACGTAAAGATGTGAACTTCTTTCCTCGCTGCGTTTTTGGGACACAGGCAGTAAGAAGTGGAGGGGCGGAGTACGTTCTAAAATATTCTGATATTCAGCATAGTGGGGAATGCAAATGTTCTATTACTGATCGGTGTACGTGACCAGGCGCATGTATGTATATATATGTATGGGTTGGTGGTGCCTCAGTGGGATGTAAATATACATAGTGGTGCTGGCAGGTCTGGGTGTGATTGCACTCAGGGCCTACCCCCTCTGCTGGGATAGGGATAACCAAAGGTCAAGGTTAGTGGTGGCCATGGCTATCCGTGGGGGACCAGGAACGCTGGATCCCTATTGGTAGGGCCAATAATGCTTGTTTCCCATTGGGGGTAAGGGGTGGGGTGATAGTCTACAATGAACCCATATAACCATATAAATAATAAACCAGAGGGCTAGACTCTCTCTTCTTCTTTACACTTTATACTCTTCCTTTCTCTTTGTCTGTATTGATTTCACCATAGCTTGCCTACACAGCCACATATTCGATCATTGGACTTTACAATAGGGACGGTCCCTATGATAGGGATGGTGTTGGCAATAATAAGTAGGGCAATGTTGAAAATACCAGGGATGGTATTGGCAATGCTAGGGAAGATGATGACAATGATAGTCAGGACGTTGACAATGATAGAGATGATGTTGGCAATTATAACGATGGTGTTGGCAATGATAGGATGATGATGACATTGATAAGGATGGTGTTGGCAATGATAGGATGATGTTGACATTGATAAGGATGGTGCTGGCAATGGTATTGATAAGGATGGTGCTGGCATTGATAAGGATGATGTTGGCAATGATAGGAAAGGTGTTGGCAATGATACTAGGGATGGTGTTGACACTGATAAGGATGGTATTGGCAATGGTAGGGACGGTGTTGGCAATGATAGGGAGGGTAGTATTAGCAGTGATAAGTATGGTGGTGGTGAGTTAACAGTGTTGGGCAATGATAACAGTGTGAGTCGTGGTGGGTGGGGGTGTTGTGTTGTGTTGCATTGTGTGTGGGGGAGGGGGGGAGGGGTTTAGACATTTAGGTCAGTTATACCCCAGTCACACTACAGCTTGCGACCACTTTGCAAGCACCTTAGACAAAAGAACCGACACTCACCAGTGACGCCCAGACATCGGCAACCATTGTTTGGGTAGCAAGGACATCACAGGTCAGTGTCGGTTCTTTGGGTCTAAGGTGGTCGCAAGCTGTAGTGTGGCTGGGGTTTTAGACAGCGAGTTGTGTGAATTATTGAAAACAGATGTTTGGAAATGTAAGTATTTACCCGCTTCAGGACCGATTATTATATCAGTCGCCGCTGGAGAACCAAGCTCCCCAACCACTGGAAGTATGGCTGGATGAAGAAATTGATCACGGAACAAGGTGTGAAAATAGAACAACTAGATGAACCAAACACACACAAAAACACCCCCCAACAACTAATAACAGCAATAATAACAACAGCAAGATGAAACTCATCACACTTTTCTCAGCGCATGTCATGCAATGCTGACGAGTGAAATGCATGAGTGTATCTTATGCGCACGCCGCATTCCCCATATAGCTACTTCCGGTATCCTCCCGGAAGTAGAATTGTGGAGAGCAAGACAAGCGGTTCAATCGACTGTGAGTGAAGCAGTAGGACGCTCCACCAATGCGCATGTTGCCAATTGAGACCTGGACTGTTAATTAGCAATATGTCTGACTGTAGGTGTCTTTACATGGTGGGAGGGGATCTAGCTATATATCCCACTGCTGTTTACTGTGCACTCTAATCAATTTGAACTTTGTTGAGTCTTTGCAAACTGCCCAGTCGATTTACCGTCATGGGACCGGGCTTGGAGAGGTGGAAAACTATATATATTTACATATATATAAGTTATATACATATATGCATACATATATATATGACATGTGTATATAACATATACATATATGTATATATGTGTGTGTATATATATACATATATATTTGAGACAGCCTAGGGCGAAATAGCAGTCAATCAGTAATTGCGACCGCATTAGGCTGAGTCTCGAACATATATGTATGCATATATATATATATATATGTATATATATATGTATATATATATATATACATATATACAGAAATATACACATGCATGCATACATGCATACATATACATACACACATACATACATACATACATGCATGCATACATATACATACATATACACATACATACAATGATACAATTATACATACACACGGCCAATACACCTAATACGGCCAATCCTGCTACCCGGTCACGACTTGCTTAAGTTGTCCCACATCTGACCGGACAAACAGGGTTTCACTGTAGGTGCTTCCGTTTCGGGTTATTTCCTGTGAGGATTTTAAATGAGTTCATGACGTGCGTGTGTGTGTGTGTGTGTGTGTGTGTGTGTGGAAGTTGGGGGGAGGGGCAGGGGGGGGGGAGGATAGTAGTGGTGAGAGATCGTCAGTTAACTTAACGCGGAGAGCTGGACCCGGAGTCGGCTAGACCACGTGACAACTACGAAGTGGGGTGTCTGAAGATTCTAAACTACCAATGATATATATAGTCTTGAGAGTAGCCACAGGAGGTATGCACATCAAAAAGGAGGGGATGGGGAGAGGGGAGGGGAAGAGATCACATGCCATGCCGCGCGCTAACCTCTAAGTTAATGCAACTTGTCGGTTTGTTTACAGCCGAGAATATGAGTGCACTCAAGTATTTATATCAATATAAATACATATATGATATATATTATATACAATACATATTATATGTATATTATATGTATTATATGTAATACATATTGTATTTATCATATATGACATATGTGATATATAATATAATTATATTTAATATAATATATATAATATATATATATTATTAACGGTGATTATTTGAATAAAACATGGCAACGATGAACAATCATGCGAAGAACCCCAACAATCCCCACTCTTTGCGCTTACTGGATAGCATTCACGATTTTAGTCAATTAAATGTGTATCTATATATATATATGTATATATATATATATATATATATATATATATATATATGTATATATATATGTATATATATATATATATATATATCTATATATATATATGTATATATATATAAATAGATATGTAGATATTTGACCCTATGTTTGTATGATAAATCATTGATCAGGCTTTTTTTGTAGCTATATCTGCAGTTTAAAAAAATTTACATCCATTACTTTAGTGTTCTTCATGTGCACCAAATGCGATAATTGTTCTAAGGGATTATTGTGATGGATTTGCAGTATTAGGATGTAAACTAGACAATATGCAATTGGAAGCTTAGTGTATTTGTAGACTTGTAGACTCGAAATGGCGGAATCGCGGAGATCTTTCATCCCTGACCACGTGTGCATACATGTGTAAACATAGTGTGCACATCAGGTATAGTGTGTGTACATGTGATAAACATACTTACACATGTTACACACAGAGTATTCAGATGGTGTACACATGTAAAAATATGTACATGCGGTGTACATCGTGTGTTCACATGTGTGTGCACGTGGTGTACACATTGTTCCACACGTGGTGTACATATTGAACCAGCTTGTTTTATTTAACACACGATGTACATATATTGTCCTCACAGAATGCACACAGTATATAGATGTTGTGTACACAGAATGTACATGTTATGTACACAGAATGTACACAGAATATACATGTTGTGTACAAAGAATGTACACAGAATATATATGTTGTGTACACAGAATATACATGTGTATTCAGAATATACATGTTGTGTACGCATAATATACATGTTGTGTACACAGAATGTACACAGAATAAATATGTTGTGTACACAGAATGTACAGAATGCACACAGAATATACATGTTGTGTACACAGAATGAATGTTGTGTACACAGAATGCACACAGAATATACATGTTGTGTACACAGAATATACATGTTGTGTACACAGAATGTACACAGAATATACATGTTGTGTACACAGAATGTACACACGGTGTAAATGTGTTGTATATAGTGTACACATGATTACATAATGCACACATGGTGTACACAGAGAATACATGTGGTGTACACAGTGTAAACTTGGAGTACATAGTATACTGACATACATGTATCATGTGCTACAGCCTGATATATCTACATTGACTGAACTGCACTAACCGTTTGGGTCTTCTCCCTCTACTATCGCTTCCAGCTCCTCCACGGCCGCTTCCTGACCTTTATTATACATCTCCAGTTGTTCTGCAGAATTGGAGAAAAAAAGTCAAAGTAAAGCTTGTTTTATTTAACGACGCCTCTACAATACATTGATTTTTATCATCGGCTATTGGATGTCATATATTTGGTCATTCTGACATATTTCTTTGGAGGAAACCTGCTGCTGCCACATAGGCTACTCTTTCCGATAAGCAGAAAGGTTTTTTTTATATGCACTTTCCCACAGGCAGGATAGCACATACCACAGCCTTTGATGAACCAGTTGTGGACCATTGGTTGGAATGGAAAATAGCGCAAACTGCAAATGGGTCCACTGAGAAGGATCGATCGGATGACCAACAGCTTCACAGGTAGACACGCTACCACCTGAGCTACATCCCGCGCTAATGACTAGAAAGCTATCAGTCTATATTCTATGCTGGTGTCGAATTAACAGAATCAAAAACAAAATTATCTTGAAAAAAAACTAAACTTAAAAAACTTACTTTTTTCAACTTCTGGTTTTAAGCGTTTGTTCTTTATCAAGATTTTCCGCTTCAATTGGTTTGGCGATGGTAAAGGGATCCCTGGCTCCAGCTGAAAAGAAAATTACACTAATGAAATGACATTTCATCCAAATTCACTATTGTACACGTAGGTAGGGCAAAAAATACATTCCAATATTTCATTTTTATTCGGAATGATTAAATAGAAAAGGTGTTTTTTTGTGGATGCTGATGCCAAAACAAATCAGGAACAGTGTAGTTTGGGCTTGGTTTGTAATACATCCGAATTGTGGGTGATTCGCAGGGGAGAAGATGTACACCTCAGAACAGCCATCAGCACCTTCTGACTGGTCTTGTGCTTGCTGCACTTATGCGGCTCCACCAATAGTCAGTTGTCTGCACAGAATGCACACAGTTTATACATGTTGTGTACACAGAATGTACACACAGTGTACACATGGTGTATATCATGTACACGTGATTACATGATTCAGGACACGAGACGGAACTACATAGTATGGACATTTATTAGTCTGAATAAAGAGTACAGGTCAATCAAAGTCAGGTAACATAACAAGTAGGGATCAAGTCTCTGCATGACCCGGGACTCAACACTTGCAATTCGAGGCCATTAAAGTAGGGTCAGCGGGGGGCGGTAAGAAAAGGAGGTGGTGCTGGTCCGGTGTCTGGGGGAGAAGTGCCGATGGGGCAGAGCCAGGGCTGGAAGTGACGTCAGAGACAGGTCACCGGGTACAGGCGGCGGCTGCTGGCGTGCGCGCCAGTGTCGCCACCTGGAGTTAATGGAGATTGGCCGCCTATAGATAAAAGGGGAGGAGGGGGAGTGTAGCATTAAGTCGGGTGTGGGATAGGGGAGGGGTATCTGTCCCGTGTCGGTCCCGAATTACCCATATTGCCAAAGCAATATGACCAATACACAGAGTAATGCGTCATCAAAGGCCAGTTGCTCTCATACCATGTCTAAGTGATGTGGGAGTTTCAAAATCCCTTGGGTCGGTACTAAAAGTGTAGGCTCGGGCTTTCTATCGACCAACTGTCTAATGGTGAAAACAAGACTATTCAGACTTATCCAAGACAGGCAGTATACATCTACAAGAAAAAAAAGAAAAGTACTTTGCGACTCCTCGTCATTTTCGTAGACAAGATGTCTGGTTGATAAAATCGTGGTAGATGTGCATGTAAATAAAGATATGCTATATAGCCAATGTGCAATGCAAAAAATTGTGTCGGATTCATTGGGGAGGGAGGAGATGTATAAAGCTTGTTTTATTTACCGACGCCTCTAGAGCACATTGATTTTTATCATCGGCTATTGGATGTCAAAGATATGGTCATTCTAACATATTTCTTTGGAGGAAACCAGCTGCCACTACATAAGCTACTCTTTCCGATAAGCAGCAAGGGGTCTTTTTTATGCACCTTCCCACAGACAGAACAGTACATAATTCAGCCTTTGATGAATCAGTTGTGGACCACTGGTTGGAACAGAAAATAGCCCAAATTATGGGTCCACTGAGAAGGATCGATCTGATGACCGGCAGCTTCACAGGTGGACACGCTACCGCCTGAGCTACATTCCGCTTCATACTGCGAATAAAGTGACTAAATTAATAATACTTACCGGTACGGATTCCAAAGGTTCTTTTAATAGAAATTCACCGAATACATCTTCACAGTATTTGGCTATTTTATATTGCTGGGGTTTGCTGTGAAATAAATGCAAGGTAATCAGATTACAATTTGTGCTTCAGGTTATATGATACAGGATTGGGGCACCGAGAACATTTTGAAAGGTAATAGCAAAAGTCGGGTGCAATATAGTAAAGACGGATGCAGCTTCAGTATTTTGTTTGATATACTTAGATATTTTCTGAGATAAATAGCCTAGGTTGATCGTTATAATCTACCTTCCTTTAGTTTGAAGTAAATTTTATTTTAAATGATTAGTGTTTGAGATATTTGGTGCACAAACACACAAAATTAATGTTGGCAAGCACGCCAAAACATAGGCTTCTGCAGTAACAGGTTCTATTAAATTGGCTCGGTATTCCATTTTGTGGTGACAAATATTTGATAAGTGCACCAGTATCTAAGTTAGATATGTAGAATCAAATCGAGATCACTGTTTTGGTTTTGAAAATGACTATGCGGCTTTAAAGCATTCAATCCAATATAGCATTCAATCCAATATAGCACGATGCCTCAAAAAGTCTAAATGCTTCGTCTACTCACCTACAATGATTTTCAAATGACAGGACGATGGGGTAATCTGATGTTACGAAGGCTGTGTCTCGAATGGCGTATATTACATCCTGAAAACAAAATACACACTGCTTTCATCATCATCATCATGCCGTCGGTCGCAATGTTACAAAGACTGCTTTCATTACTTAACCGCATGTGGTTGTGCATTTCATAAAAGCTGCTTGCAAAGCGTTGAAGTGCTGATGGCTTTTGCAAGTTACTAGCGGCACTCTCTCGGGGAGCAAATAGAGGTCTCACACTGGCAAGAACATGTCAAGACAGGTGCAAAATATTTGTCCCTGCAGTGGCTGGTCTGGAGATTTTGGGAGTTCCATTCATCACCACCCTTAATGCTGACACGGTAACATCGTTTTCTGTTAGGGTTTGCTCCCTTAATCTTTGGTTCTATGAAGAACCTGTATCACAAGGCAGTGGTTTACAACTTTGCAAGGGAGGGGCGTCAAACTTTTAGCAGATAGGTATCAGAAGTACTGCAATACCCGCATACCAAACTGCTTTACACATGCTTTATTATATGTTCCAAACTGCACTCATCTAGTTATGTCAGCTACCGATAGAGGCGCATCGTTTATCTCGTATATAGCTAACAGGGCGTCAAGTGAGGCAGTGGGGTCAAAAAAATAGGAAAATAGGAATTTCTTTGTAGGAAATATATTGAAAAAATATGGATTTTCCCACAAAATAAGAAGAAAATAGAAATGTTGTATAAGAGCAAATGTACCAAAATAGTGCATAGAGACCGTTAAATGAGCAGTTGACTCAAAAAGTAGGAAAACAGGAAACAAATGGGGGGAGTTGACTCAAAAAGTAGGAAAACAGGAAACAAATGATTGAAGTTTAAATTTTAGTGTATGGTATGATCATACTGTGCTACTTGTTCAAGTCTCATTCTATTTGATTCATAGTCTACCGCATTACCCAGCTTAGTAGGCAACCCCTGCTTAGTAGGTGCCCCCCATTTTTCTTTTAAACATTTCCTGACAATAATGTTGCAAAACCTGGTTTCGAATAACCCAGAACAAATAGTGTGCAGAGCAGAGACAAATTATGGCGTTTTTCGAATTTGAAAAAAGATGCAATGGGTCAACAGATTTAAAAAATAGGTGAAAAATAGAAAAGATTTATTGAAAATAAGGCTAAATAGGGCGACGTGGAAAAAATAGGGAAAATAGAAAAAAGTAGGACACTTGACGGATTGGGCTAAGTGTTACCGCGTTTTCTACAGCCCTGACTTTGATTAAATAACTCTCGCACTGGAGTATTTTCATAAATTTGTATGTCACTGGAAAGATCACAAACTAATCTCACTGAAAATATACATTAAAATACCAAAATCTAAATAGTTCAAGCATAGAAAGATGGCGAAAATTTGCGAAATCAGAGAGATTTTTCCTCTTATGTATGCTCATCATATGAGAGTAGATAAACAGTTCTTACCCTAAAGAGGATATCTGTACACATGGCTTTTCCGTGGGTGATTATGGGTTCTTGATCTGGGTCCTTTCCGTCCCAGCAATCGAGTTCCACACATCTAAAGGCAGACAGCAAAGACATTTTAATCCAATTCCCCTGCACACGTCGCTTGACCTACTTAGGAGAGTCACGTGACTATCTTCCCTGTTTCATGTACACTTGTGACTAACATATGTCTGCAGAAATTATTGCGCTATTTTTGAAAGACTATCTCAGAGTAGTGTCTGATTGGAGAGCATAAATTATATTACTTTAGAATTGTATGTTTGTATTGCATTGTAAAAACGAATTTGGAATATTTAACAATATATTTGCAGCAAAAAGAATCATTTATTAGTTGATTAACCAGGGGAATTTTAAATTGTGGACCTCATACCACTGGTCCTTGCCCTATCCTAATAATGCCAAACGCCAGGCTAAGTAACGACAAGTATTAATTTTTAAGTCATTGGTTTGACTCCACCAGGGTTTAAAAAAATGGGGATTCGAATCTGATGACCTACCAAAACGGCAGGCGGGCGTTCACCTCATTCGGTCACCCAGCCTGACCATGCCAGCAGAACGGCTTATATTTATAATGAAAAGATAGCGGTATTTACTCTGTAAGCTTTTTTCACCAGATTTATAAATCTAACGACAAATCTTAAATGGGTCAGATGTGTCACATGACATAAACATGCCATCACTGTTGTCAATTTGGATTTACACCGCTGTGTATAAGTTACAGTGTCATCAAAGGCCAGCTGTTAGTCATACCATGTCTATGTGGTGTGCGAGGTTAAAAATCCCTTGGGTCGGTAAAAGTGTAGACTCTGGTTTTCTATCGACCAACTGTCACATGGTGAAAACAAGTCTATTCAGACTTATCCATGATAGGCAGTATAAATATTCAAGAAACCCAGCCCCCCAAAAAACAATTATCTGCTCTGCTTACCTGCACCCAGCGAGCAGGACTTGTCTGTACATCTCTACGGATGACTTGCCCCCAAACTGCCTGCCGGTGAGGTATGTGTTATGTGATGAATTGATGAGGTAGTGGGCCAACGGCTGGTCCATGTCGAGGTAAATGTCGAGACGGTCTAGGAACACCGGTGCATTCTGGTCGGACATGAGATATCGACAGAACCCATCCACGGACAGCCAGTCTAGACGTGTGTTGGGGAGAGGAGGAGTAGAGACATGGTTGTCATTATTATATAGGGACAGGTGTTACAAAGATGGTCACGGTTGGTTGATTGGTTGTTGGAGCTTTACATCCTGGCAACATCTAAGGTCATATCAGGACAGATACTGACTTGTGATAGTGCGCACTCATGGCAACTTTATAGTGCTGCCCCACTGGGAAATCAGGTCACCGGCACTATGACCCGATATCCCAGTCAGTCACATTACCTTGACACTGAGCTAACCAGTCCTTACCCTATCATATTAATGCCGAGCACCAGGCTAGGAAGCGACAAGTATCAATTTTATAAGTCATTGGTTTGACTCGACCCGGAATGGAACTCCGGATCTTCCGCACGCGAGGCCGTGCTCTACCGATTCGGCCACCGCGCACGGTGTAAATGTGTGTATATATATATATATATATATATATATATATATATATATATATATATATATGTGTATATATATATATATATATATATATATATATATATATATATATATATATACCGATTCGGCCACCGCGCACGGTGTACATATATACATGCCGGTATATATATACACACACACATACATATACATAAATATATAGCATCTACCGACAACTTGCCTAAGCGCTGTCACTTCAGGTTGAGTATTTGTAGCAATCGACTGGTGGCTCACGGCGGTACTAATTACACATGATTGTACACCACACCACTGTACACCGGAAGTAATCAATTGTGCACACGTAGGCTACACACAGCGGCACTCTGTGTATGACTTACCGTTTTTCTTGAATTCGTCATCAACTTCAAACGTTTCTATAATATTCAAACATCTTTTTCTGTCGTAGAATGGAAAGAGGATTTCGTTCAACCGCGGATCACGTTGTCGCTGCGACGGAAAAGAGAAGTCTATCATTTAGATGGGATTTAAATGGTCTTAAGGAAAAAAGAGATACAAGATTGGTGATCGTCCCCGCCCGCCCCTGAATTAAAAAATAATAATTTAAACTGTTAAAAATACGTGGGACTAGCAGCAATTCAATTTTCATATCAATGTTTAAGTCATTGGTTTGACTCAGCCAGGGTTCGAACCTTGCAGTTCTAATCCCACGAGAATCCCAGAACGGGAGGCGGACGCTCAACTCATTCAGCCATCGCGTCTGGTTACAGATTATGTCTACGTCAAAATAAAAATAAAAACCACCCGCCTGACCTGGAATTTTATTTCAAAAGGACGATCATCAATTTAATTTTTTTATTTGGCCTAATTAAATAAGTAATGCATCAGTTCGTTGGGATTCAAGTGGCCTTAATTAATACATAATGTATCGTTTCGATAGGATCCAAAATGGCACAAAGTAAATAGGTAACATATTATTTAGTCAGTATTAAAGTGGCTGTATGTAAGTAACAAATGAATTATTTTAATGAGATTCCAATAGCCTTGAAGTTGCATAGTCCGGTGGTTTTGAGTTTCTGTCATTTTCTAAGATGAATATATTAGGTTGATCATTATAATCTACCATGCATTGGCTTGAAGCAATTTAGATTTAAAATGGCTAAGCTTGGGGATATTTGAAGTGAGAGCATGTAAAATTAATTTTGGCAAGGATGCCAAAACTCTGACTTCATAGAATTCCTCTGTAACATGTTCTATTCAATTGCCTCAGTATTCCCTTCTATGTGGTGTTACATGTTTAATAAGTGCGCTAGTATCAAAGTTAGATATGTAGAATCAAATCGAGATGATTGTCTTTGTTTCGAGAATTTGATGCTTTCATCGGACTATGCAGCTTTAACTAAACAAGGAGCAAAATAAGGCTAGGAAACCCCCACTAAGCTGTACTGCAAGGGGCATGTGATATGTCACGGCCCACCAGCGGGACGCCCAATGAAAGGTAACTATGCCAAAAGTAGCCAGATAACACACCACACGTACAAGCCTATGATATGTAAATAGGAGTAGGCTAGTCTAGTAATAAGAGTAGAAAAAATAAATACATATATCCCAATAAAATCTTTAAAAAACTAACATAGGCTATTAACCATACCAACCAAGTATCTGCTACTGAAATGCATGCAATCAAATACCTTATCAGCAGCCACTGTGTGGTAAGATAACACCAACACTACAACTGGCCAGCATTGAAAACAAGCCTGGGTACCCGGGCTTATATGCTATGGACAGTATAAATACAGCCTCAATAAAATAAATAAATAAAAAAAAATATTTAAAAAATGATCCAAGTGGCACTATCTGAATAGGTACTGTATCACTACACTTTGTTACAAAGGTGTGCTGAGCATGGGAGTGTGATGTAGTAGTGATTACCCAAAGGGATCCACTTACCTCATTAAAAAAGTCTACCATTTGTCGAGTAGTCAAGTATTGCTTTCCACCAGACCTACAAGGCAGATAAACAGCTCAAATGCAAGAACAACAATTAAGTGTATCACTATGCCACTACATTACATATTAAAAGCCAAAGGTGGGGACAAATTCCAATGTAACCTTTGGAGGACAGCCAAGGTTGGCCCAAAATTATTGTCTGTCTGTAAACCCTGAGAAATTAAAAAATGACACCACATGTCACCTTTCAAAGAACAAGTGTTCAACATTAATATAACATTATAAAGACAGGTTGCAAAACAAAAATGCATAAGCCTACCTAGAGTTTACTACATATAAACAATTAACTTAGCCTAACAACAAAAATACCTTAACATGCAAGTTATGTGGTGAAAAAGTCAGGGGAAGCAAATTTAGATTCCTGACGTCAGCATGCTTGGTGCTACTGAATCAAAACTATGTTTTTGCGTAATTTTTAATGACTTATAATACTTTTGGTATAATTGTAGGAGTTTTCAGAACTTAATCTTTGCATTTTCAAAAGTTAGGAGGCCTACTTCTTAGGGTTTTTATTACATGTACGAACCCCACAGGGTATATACAACTAGACTAGTTTTCATTAATATTGCATTAGATAGCACACAAGTGGTTTCTCAGTGGCGCGTTAGAGCAATATACAGTAATGGATGGTATCATAAGAAGGCGATGGTGGCACCCCAACCAGCCATGCACATGCTATAAACCACGATATATGCACAACATTGCACTATTAAAAGACTAACCGATATTAAAACCAAATCGAACTGATATACAACCACAGGATATGATTTAACCACTAGTGTACTTTACTGTCTTGATGCAAATACCTTGCACTATGTTGAGTACCAATGCTGTACACTATACAGCATAGGCTGCTCCCCGACCTTCAATGTTCAGAATGGGGTGTGCTGCACACAATGCAGCACATTCCACTTCCCCATCCCTATGTACAAACCAAATGTGATCACTCTAATGGCGGGAAGACCAGTTCCTCGGTGCTGACAAAATATGTATTCAGATGAATAAAATATTTACAAAACAATAATAATACAGGTATCAGCTGTAGAGATAACAATAACAACCACAGCATAAATGAGAGCAGGAATCTTGTCTATTATTTAAATTATCCAGCACATTATACCTTTTTGTTCTTTTCCATCTTTTTTTTGGTTATAACAAATAAGTAAATAAAAACCTCCGACCTAGAGATGAACTTACAATTCTTTAAACAGTTCCTCGATATCTTGTCGTGGACAGATTTTGTGATAGAGCTCATAGAACTTTTCGAATGTAAACCGTTCTGCTTCGATTTCGTCGTTCTGGAAAAATAAGAGAAGAACTGGATAGAAACACTAAAACTATTTGACGATCTCAACAGCAAATTATCATTCATTAAAATAAATTTCAAAAGATATGAATTAAATTGGACTAGTGCTGCCCAGCGGTGTAAACACGTATTAACACACTTATCAGTTATGAGCAGGGTAAATAAATTCACCACGATAAACAATTTTAATCTTATATTACGCTGTTACCAGACAAGCCATCAACAGTATACTATTTGCATTACTGTTAATTGTTAAATTATTGTGACTGAAATATCCAGGTCGAGAGAACGGTTTCAATGGAGTGAACTATGTGCGTAATTTCCCTCACAACGGAAACCCACCTCACAATGGTCAATTAACAGCATTTTAAATACACATTTTCTTCTGTAAATTTCTTCACTTTCACCTCATTTGAAATGATGTAATCACAGATCTGCTAATATATATAGATCCACCTTATATAGTTTACTAAATGGATTCTATCAATTATTAATAAAACTTTTCTTTTTCTATGGGAATTTGTTTCCCTTGACCACAAATATATGATTGTGAGCTTTCTAATTTAATTAGTGTCTATTGGCACATAATTGATTGTCTGCTTTTACATGTAAAAGCGATGGTTTGAACAAAAAACAAATTTCTCGCCGTGAATATGGCCTATGCTGCCGACACGGCGTAAAGCAACCACCAATCAATCAATCAATCAATCAGCTAATATATAAATATGTATAAAACACATTCCTCCAGTGTGTGTGGCGTGAAGCGGGGGTGGGGGGGGGGCACCTGTACACAACTCCCCGACAGTTGGGTTTGTTGTGGGGGGGTGGGGGGAATTCCACAAATTCGCCGATGGAGGAAGTATCAAAGTATATATGTTCCCCTAGAATTGTTACTTGTATAATGCGTTATACATCACATATAGTGTGATGTGCAACGAGTTATGCGAATATTATTTTGGCTGGTGTGTACCGATTCTGTCAACCTTGATGACCGGATCATTTGATACATTCTTCCGTTTATCTGATGTATAACGCATTATATGAGTATAACTGCAAGGGGAACATATACTTTATATATGTCTCTTCCCCCTTGGCGCATTGGTGGAGTGCCCCCCCCACACACACACACACACACACACCCAGCAGCTGTCGGGGTAATTGGTGGGCGGAGCCATCCTCGTGCTACACACACTGGAGGAATTATTTCTTGTATAACATATATGTTAAGGGTCCTTCACAATTATCAATATTTTTACACGCATACGAAACATACTTTCCGCCCCCCTCCCATGAAGAATACAATAAACATGTTGATATTGTAGTGTAATTATTAGCACGCTAGATCCGGAAGGCAAAAAGTGTGAGTTCGAAATCCTGCTTAATTTGATTGATTTAATATTCCACACTTGATTATCGCTACCTAGCCTGGCGCTCAGCATTACTAGGATAGGGCAAGGACTGGTTAGGTCAGCATCAGGACAATGTGACTAAATGGGACATCGGATCATGGTGTGGCCCGATGGGTCACCCGACTTGCTAGAAATTCAAATAGAACACCGCGAGTGGAGTTAACAAAAACATGTGCTTTGTGCAAAAAGTTTAACCCACCTCTTGGCTGGGGTTTGGCTTGGAGCGATAACGTCACATCTGTGCGTCAAAAAGTCGCTAGGGTCACCCTAGTTGATTAATCGAATACGCTGAAATGCCGTTCGATTTTTACGCATGCGCATAACCCCGAGCGTAGACTCTAAACCTACTGAGAATTTAAACCGCGACATCGGGGCGGGACGACAGGCAGCGCCGTCACCCGTCGGTGATCGGCCGATGTCATTAACACGCCCGGCCGCGCTAATCAGAGGGCCACAAGAAATAGGGTTTACAGCTAATTTAGTGCCACTCGTGTAGGGAGGGAGGTAGGGGACGTGGAAGCGGCCATGGGGAGTCGGTGGAGGTGGAAGAGAAGGAGGTATGGTGTAAATGTAGGTTGGGACAAGATGGTGGATGTGGGGGAGATATGGGATGGGGCCGGGGAAGGGATGGGCATATAAGTGTAGGTATGGGGAAATGTATGGAGGAATGTGGAGGAATGTGGAGGAAGGAGGGAGGGGGAGGGGGAGGAGGGAGGGGGGGTGGGGAGGGGAGGGGGAGAGGGAGGGGGAGGGACGATGGAGAGGGAGGGGGAGGCGGAGGGGAGGGGGAGAGGGAGGGGGGGGGGAGAGGGAGAGGGAGGGAGGAGGAGAGGGAGATGGAGAGAGAGGGAGAGAGAGAGGGGGGGGAGGGAGGGAGCGGGAGAGGGAGAGGGAGAGGGGGGAGAGGGAGAGGGGGGGGGGGGAGAGGGAGAGGGAGAGTGAATGGAGGGAGGGAGCGAGAGAAAGACACCGAATGGGAGAGGGGAGAGAGAGGGAGATAGATATGGGGAGGGGGCTGGAGGGGTTGGGTGTAGAAAGAGGGAGAAGGAGGGAGAAAGAGGGGGAAGGAGGGTGAGGGATCGAGGGAGAGGAGGTGGAGTAATGGAGGGAGGGGTGAGGGAAAGAAAGGGAGAGGGAGAGGGAGGAGGAGAGGAAGAGGAAGAGGGAGAGGGAGAGGGAAACAGAAAGAGAAAAGTAGACAGCGGGAAAGCAAAAGAAAGGGAGAAAGAGAGAAAGAGAGGAGAAACAGGGGGAGAGTGGGGAGAGAGAGGGAGAGTGTGGAGAATGAGAGGTTGTGGGGTAGAGAAGAGATGCTGGTGTTCTATCTTATGAGACACACGGGAAATGGCGCGACGAATAAAAACCCCTAACGCTTCCGTTTGTTCCAGCCGTCAATAGTGTCCAAGAGAACGCTGAATCTACTTCGAACTTTTATTTTAACGTTGGAGATATTTGAAGTGAAAAGATGAAACAATTATTTTGGTTTACACATCGAGATGGTGGACATGATAGGCTTCAGCAGTGGCAAATTCTCTTAATTCACTTAAAGTTGTATAGTTCGATGGTTTTGGGTTCCTGTCATTTTCTGAGATAAATATATTAGGTTGGTCATTAAAATCAACCTTAATTTAGTTTGAAGTAACCTATATTTTAAATGGCAAACTTTTGATATATTTGAAGCGCAAACTTGCCCAAAACTCCGATCCCATAGGCTTATGCAGAAACAGGTTCTATTAGATTGCCTTTGTATTTATTCCCTTCAATGTGGTGACAAATGTTTGATAAGTACACTGGTATCTAAGTTAGATATGTAGAATCAAATCTAGATAATTGCTTTGGTTTAAAAAAATTGGACTATGCAGCTTTAATATCCTTTTGATGCATCAACAAATGACCGATGAAGAAAACAAATAACCCTGGTCGAGTCAAACCAGAGACTTAAAAATTGATACTTCCCGCTTCCTAGCCAGGCGCTCGGCATTATTAGGGTAGGGCAAGGAGCAGTGGAATGAGGAAGAGCAGTCGTCCGCGATTGAAATTTCCCCTGCTTAATCAACTAATGCACATCGCCCCCCCCCCCTCAAATAATAATAACAATAATAACAACAATTATAACAACAATAATAATAACAATATAATAAAAATAATAATAATGATAATAATAATAACTAGAGACATGGCCAAGTCACAGCTCAGACCATGGAGGGGGAGCGCCATGTCTATTCCGGTGGAAATGTGCTTACAAATTAGTCACATCATAATCCCGCTTACGTGACATGGCGAGATGTGAGCGAGCCCGGGATTTGGCCCAGAGCCGTAGTTAGTAATGAAAGGTGCTGACATAGGCACGTGGCGAATCGCAGACTTAGTGCTGTCGGTCAGCATGCTCCAGGCACACGGTATGGACATTGACAGTGTGGTGTTCAAATACAGAAACCTGCTAACAAGAGTTCAGAGGTTAGCCTATATTTACTGTTCGCAACATCTAAGGTCATATCATGACGAGTACCGACTCATGGCGACTTTATAGTGCTGCCCCACTGGGAAATCAGCCTGCCAGCACCATGACCCGATATCCCACTCAGTCACATTATCTGACACTGAGCTAACCAGTCCTTTCACTATCCTATTAATGCTGAGCGCCAGGATAGAAACCAACCAGTATCAGTCCTTGGTTTGACTTGACTGTGAACCAAGCTCCTGATCTCCCGCACGCGAGGTCCACACTCTACCGATTCGGCCACCGCGCCGGATATTCATTTAGAACTATCTCCACCAGACAATCGGTGCTGCCATCTTGAGATTAACTTACCTTTCCGCATGGAAAACCAAGGTCTTTAAGACATTGCATCACCATCTTTTCCGTCTTACCAGAGGCAAATGTTCTCGAGATACTGCAAGCATAATAATAAGAAAACGGAAAGAAACATTAGTCGAGGGTAGGTTCGCACAAATCTAAAGTTCGGTAATATATGAATACAATTAGAAGGGACGACAGGGATTGTCAGGTTGAGAGATCTAATTAAATCACATGGTTGCACATGTTACACATTGTAGATCATAAACCTCAGAAAGGGCCAGTTGTTTCCCCATATATAGCGGCACATCTATAAGTTAACACTAAATACCGTCTGCTGTTACAAAGATACAAGGATATAATGCCGTCCCAGTATTCATACTGTGACTGCAAATCGACGTTCAGTGAAATTCTAACATCTTAAATGAATAACAGACGACATTTAGCATTAGCAAACTACTGACTCCCTGAAAGTGATCCTTCCTGGCTTGGGGTTATTAAGAAGTCGCCTGGCAATTCATTAGCACTCAAGTCGGAGTAGTCTAAGAGGGGCGATTTATCCTGTAGGCAGGTTGATTAACAGTGTTATCCTGTAAGCAGGGTGATTGAGTTTTATCCTGTAAGCAGAGTGATTGAGTTTTATCCTGTAAGCAGGGTGATTGGCAGTTTTATCCTGTAAGCAAGGTGATTGGCAGTTTTATCCTGTAGGTAGGTCGATTGACAGTTTTATCCTGTAAACAGGTTGATTGACAGTTTTATCCTGTAAGCACGGTGATTGACAGTTTTATCCCGTAGGGAGGTTGATTGACAGTTTTATCCTGTAAGCAGAGTGATTAAGTTTTATCCTGTAAGCAGGATGATTGAGTTTTATCATGTAAGCAGGGTGATTGAAAGTTTTCTCCTGTAGGCAGGTTGTTTGACAGTTTTATCCTGTAGGCAGGTTTATTGAGTTTTATCCTGTAAGCGGGGTGATTGACAGTTTTATCCTGTAAGCAGAGTGATTGAATTTTATCCTGTAAACAGGGTGATTGAGTTTATCCTGTAGGCAGGGTGATTGACAGTTTTATCCTGTAAGCAGGTTGATTGACAATTTTATCCTGTAAGCAGGGTGATTGACAGTTTTATCCTGTAAGAAGGGTGATTGACAATTTTATCCTGTAGGCAGGGTGATTGACAGTTTTATCCTGTACGCAGGTTTATTGAGTTTGATCCTGTAAGGGGGGGTGATTGACAGTTTTATCCTGTAAGCAGAGTGATTGAGTTTTATCCTCTAAACAGGGTGATTGAGTTTTATCCTGTAGGCAGGGTGATTTTATCCGCGTCGTTTTATCCTGTAGGCAGGGGGTGGGGGTGGGGGCAACTTGCAAATAAGTTAGCCTTAGTGTAACCATGTAGAGTTACTCAAGAAAAGATAATACATTTTCAAAATGGTTCAGTATAGGGTATTTATAAGTTGTACTGTAGGTGCGTACATGTATCTTAACATAAACTGCATAAAATTGAAACTAAAAACATATCTTGGGATACGCAATAAAATACCATTAATTAAGTAACAAAACCTCTAGAATTATTATGGGGAGGGGGGGGGGGGGAGAGGCAGACATCACAGTAGTTCTTGCCACTGCCACCAGAGGGCAGTTTACTGGTGGAAGTCCTACTTTTCTCCGTGGAGCATACTACTGCTACTACTACTAGTTCTACTACTGATATTACTACTAATACTACTAATACTACTACAACAACAGAGCAAACTGCCACACAATACAGTAGTTCTCGCCAATGTCGTCAGAGGACCAATTTGTAGTGAGACGCCACGTGGAACCCTGTCAGTTGGAAACACAAGGTGCCCTTGGTGCAGACACGTGGCTGCGGAGTGTCGTCTGTCGGCCGATCGCCATGGTTACGAGTACGCGTCAGTTTGAATCAGCATTAGGTATTGCTACCCCTGCACACAAAAGTGCAAACCCCACACCGCCCCATCACTATTTTGATACATCATTTCTTTTCTCCCAGACCATAGCCATTTTTTGTCTGGTGCTTCTCGCGTTTTACCCAAACACACACCCACTCACAACCCATCCACACAAGTGATGACGTCACTTGACAGTTGGCGGTGAGCACTGCGTTAAGATGTTTGTTTGTTGTTGGAGTTTTACACCCTGGCAACATCTAAGGTCATATCAGGACTTGTACCGACTTGTGACAGTGCGCACTCATGGTGACTTTATAGTGCTGTCCCACTGGGAAATCAGGTCACCCACACCATGACCCAATATCCCACTCAGTCACATTATCCTGACACTGAACTAACCAGTCCTTGCCCTATCCTAATAATGCCAAGCACCAGGCGAGGAAGCGACAAGTATCAATTGTAATGTCATTGGTTTGACTCGACCGGGATCCGAACTCCCGACCTTCCACACGCGAGGCCAGCGCTCTACCGATTAGGCCACCGCTCCTGGTCGCTGCGTTAAGATGGCGCTGGCGTCTGGAGTTGTCGACGACATGCTTTCTTTTCTTCGTGAACTGGAGTTGTCAACAGATCGCTGGTTTACCAACGTTTCGCTGACCCAGCCCTCAATGCAATGCGTTTTGTTGATTAAAAGCCCTCACCCTTAATAAAGCATGTTCATGTAATGAAACGAGGCGGAAGTATACAATGTGTTTATATGCTGCATGTGCTTCATCAAAAACTAGGTTTTGTTAAATTACCCAAGTGAAACTAACTCACAATTCGCTTCAAATATTGTTTTATTTTTTTCTGGGTTGTGTAAAAGTAAACAGCGATCAATCAATCAAACATGGCGGCTCCTCGTGTTTTTATTTACATTCACTATTTTTATGTGATTGGTTTTATTTTTTAGCCACTGGAGATGGGTTGTCATGTGACGTCAAAACCGTGTGTCAGCATGAAACACATGAATCAATAAGAAGAAAGAAAACCCAAATAAAGAACTATATTTGATCGATGAATTTCAAATTTTTAGATTAAATTTGGCGACCTTTAAAGTTGTACAATCCCATGAAACCATACAATTTTCTAAACCAAAGTACTTCCCTACATATGAGCACACATAGTCAATTTAGATATTGGTGTACTCATTAAACAAGTGTTGCTGCATAGAACGAATATTAAGTCAATTGAACAGAACCTGTTACTGCTGAAGCCTATGATGTCCAGCATTTCGGTGTGCACACCGAAACTATTTTTTAAATAGGACAGGAACTCAAAGTCGGTAGGTTCTGTAACTTTAATTACAGATGGTGTGGAATGTAACTTCAAGCCACTAACGATCTCCAACATATTAATAGTTACACCAAGGTAAGATAGGTTAGGAACAAAATTCCTCTGATCTATATCCGGTGGAGGCGAGGAGGGCGCAGGTGGCGCCACCGGTACAGTGTTGGGTCTTATGGAGTATAACAGTAATAATAATAATTCCCTTACATGTCTTTATACTCGCATAATGCATTATAGATCACATATTACATATAGTAAAAGCGTCGGACTGTGTAGCCCTAATATAACACAATGATGAATTATGAAGCCCTAAATTTCTTAAAACATTAAATTTGTGTTATTACCAATTCATTACCAAAGCCATCCCAAGATTACTTCTTTAAAAAAAAAGAGAATATAACACAAATAAAACACAACAATAACCACGCAAAAGTGGCTAAACTTCTCTAAGCATTGCACAATCATGAGGCAAACACCCAATTCCCATAGCATCATCCAGGCCAGCTTCCCAAAATCAAATTCCTCCAGGACCCATGTCTCTGAGAAAGCTGCACATGCCCAAATATGGGTTTCTGTCTTGAGACCTCTTCGAGACTAATTCCCGAAGGCGAACTGCATGATTACTAAGCCTGTGTTGTGCAACCGCTCAACAACTATATCTGGACAAGGCTTTTCCAGTCTCCTCACTAAATTTTCACCGGATGGGACAATAGGTTGTAAGTCAGAATACGATATCTAGTATTCACAAACTACTTCTATTATTAAAGGAACTGACATTCAGTGAAAAATAACCTATGAATTCGCTAGACAGCGGACAGCATTTTTGTCAAAGCAGACGATTTTTATTTTCCCGCCAGAAGCAGACGAGAAAACAAGCTTATGTGGCGACTGGATTAACAATTCGTCCAGTTCACTGTAGTCTGAGATATTTGGCTGAGAGAGTCTGTCACAGACACAATATAATCCTCCTTCTACTAAGATGAACCCATGCTGAACATGTTTAGTGCCATCATTTTATTTTCATTATTTCTATATTTTAATTCTATTTATCGATCAGAAAGCTCCGTGAAAACACGTGTAAAGTGACCTGATTCACTCACATAAACTGTGCAGTGATCATGTCAATGTCTTCATCTACAATGATGGTTGGGTGGTTGTTGGAGTTTTACATCCTGGCAACATCCAAGGTCATATCAGGATGGGTACTGACTTGTGACAGTGCACACTCATGACAACTTTATAGTGCTTCCTCACTGGGAAATCAGGTCGCCGGCACCATGATCATGATCTGATATCTCACTCAGTCACATTATCCTGACACTGAACTAACCAGTCGTTGCCCTGTCCTATTAATGCTGAGCGCCAGGCTAGGAAGCGACAAGTATCAATTTGATAAGTCATTGGTTTGACTCAACCAGGAACCTAACTCCCAATCTCTCACACGCGAGGCCCACGATATACCGATTCGGCCACCGCGCGCGGTTTGCTTGATTGAAGATGGGGGTCGGAAATATGGTGCTTTATAGGATTCGGCTGCATCAATTTGAATTGGTTGGTTTTTGCAGTTTTAGTCCTGGTAGTGGTAAGATCTAAAGTCATATCAAGACAGACCTAGTTGAATGGCTTGTTTCATGTTGGGTAGGGTCCAGCTGGCAGGCTGATTTCCCAGTGGGGCAGCACTATAAAGTCCAAGCAACATATATGACGGGATGGCTGCCAGATGATTTGAGCACCCATTTTCTGTGTGGCACTTGCGGCATGCTGTTTGTTGTTTGTTTGTTGTTGTTTTACGTCCTAGCAACATCTAAGGTCATACAAACCCCCGGCATTCAAACCCCCGGGTTAAAATTCTGGTAGACTTAAGAAATATAGTATACTTGTCGCTACACAGCCTGGCGCTTGGCATTAATACGATAAGACGAGGGTCAGTTGTGGAATGAGGAAGACCAAATTGTCCACGACTGAAATTCACCCTTCTTAATCAACAAACGTAACCAAAGAAAAGGTCAACTCAGGACGGCGAGTTAAACTTAAGTGGATGGGAAGTAGCTAGCATGCGTGAGACAGAGTGACAACTCAGTTCTGTTCAGCACTGACAGTCTGCTTACAACAAAACTGAAGTGGAAATGAACTCACATAAAAGGCTACACTGGTTTGCTCAGTGTCAGGATAATGTGACTGACTGGGCCCGTATGCATGACGCGGTGTTAGCGAGCCAAAACTGGTTTTGGCAGGGATTTCTAGGTTAGCGGCGAAAACTCAGTACGCAAGGAGCGGTGTTAGCGCAAACACAGCGAGTGTAAGCTAACACCATGCCATGCATACGGGCTGTACCTAACAGTCCCTTGCCAAACACAGAATGAATTAAAACGCGTCCAATTAATATATGACATATTATGAGAGGGCTTGGTGATTTGGAATGCTCAGCCATTGCAAAATCAGCCAAACAGACTGCCTTGGGACTTTCAAAGCCACTGGCACAAAACAACATCTCTGTAATCAATATTTCATTATATTTTGCAGTATTTTTCTTTTACAAACAGGATATAATCATAATATTGACAATTTGATGATAAATTATCGAGATGACGATACCAACGATGATAATCATGTGAATATAAATAAACAAATAAGATTCACGTCTCCCATTTACTCTGTTTCTATTATAGTCATCTCCACAGTTGAAAATGCACATGTAGCACTACAACTGCCTCTTTATGACACTACCCATTACTGTATAGCACTCTCAGACCGCTGACAATCTATAGATACATACATACACACACACATACATACATACATACATACATACATACATACATACATACATACATACATACATATATTGGTTGGCTCAGTGTCAGGATAATGTGACTGAGTGTGATATCAGGTCATGGTGTTGGTGGCCTGGTCTTCCAGTGGGGCAGCACTACAAAGTCGCCACGAGTGTGCACTGTCACAAGTCGGTACCCGTCCTGATATGACCTTAAATGTTGCTATGACGCAAAACAACAAGAAACAAACAAAGGAACGCTTTCACAATATTCCCATATTTGCCAATGTTTTCACACTGTTCTCATGTCTGCTGGACTGTGTACCGGAAATTGCAGCTTGGAGAGTGTCCGCTGGTACATAGACACAACAACAAAGTGCAGTGCCTACTTATTCATGCTTCGCAGACATTTCTAGCATGTGTCCTTATACTCCTATATGGCTGGGTGGTTTTCAATCAGAGGTAGTTTGTGTGTTCTGGGCAGGAATGAAGATCTCCGCGATTTCGTTGGATTTTCGCGATTGTTGATATTCACTGATACACGTTCAGAAACATACACAACATATATATATATATATAATATAATTAATTAGTCCGAATCCCGCTCTTATATTACCTTAGATATTGCTAGAGTATAAAACCTAAACAAGAAACCCTCGTCGAGTCAAACCAATGACTTAAAAATTGATACTGATCGCTTCCTAGCCAGGCGCTGGGCATTATTAGGATAGGGCAAGGACTTGTTGCCTCAATGTCAGGATAATGTGACTGAGTGTGATATCAGGTCATGGTGCTGGCAGCCTGGTCTCCCAGTGAGGCAGCACTATAAAGTCGCCATAGTGCACACTGTCACAAGTCGGTACCCGTCCTGATATGACCTTAGATTTTGCCAGGACGTAAAACTCCAACAACCAACCGAACCTGTGGGAAATGTCTTGTAGGATATACCCCCCACCAACCCACCCTCTGACGGCAGGGGCAGAACTAATTTTGCCGGATAGTGGAGAGAGGCGACGCTTTAATTAGTATTATTCTGAATTGGCCAGTCCTTTACGGTGCGCAGACGACAGCCTATTTATAGACAGTGATTTGGAACGCGGCGATAAAGCCCTGGTCACATAGTCGTTAGTGGACGTAGTTGAACGTAGGTGAAAGTAGTGGAGGCTAACGTGGGTCAATCGTGGTGTAAGTTTGTTAAACTACGTTGAAATACGTTAAGGTACGGCACCTTTTGCCATCGAATGATACGGATAAATACGTTACAGTATGGATGCCGGTACGTTCAACTACGTTCAACTACGTTCAACTATGTTCAACTACGTTAGCCTCCACTACGTTCAGTTTTGTTTGTCGTTGTTTGATGTCCTAGCAACATCTAAGGTCATATCAGGACGGACCCCACTACGTTCAACCAAATCCACTAACGGCTATGTGACCACGGCATGCGTGACGTGGAATGACCATGGTTTTGTGTGGGGCAAAGTATGCTAGAGTATGCTAGAGTATATTAAGAGGTATGTTCTACTACTCATAGAATTCAGCCTCTAACATACCGCTCTTTTGAACATGTCCAAAAATTAAATCGGAGCTCACAGCTCACCATTGGTATTACCAAGTTAAGATCAAGGACAAGTATGGATGCCGGTACGTTCAACTACATTCAACTATGTTAGCCTCCACTATGTTCACCTAAGTCCACTGAAGGCCCGGTCACATACACGTTAGTGGACGTAGTTGAACGTAGTGGAGGCTAATGTAGTTGAACGTAGTTGAACATACTTTATTGTACCAGAGAAGTATGGATGCCAGTACATTCAACTACGTTCAACTATGTTCAACTACGTTAGCCTCCACTACGTTCAACTACATCCACTCACGTGTATGTGACCGGACCTTAACGGCTATGTGACCAGGGCTTTAGAGACTTAACTTATGCAACCAGACGCCGAGCGTCGACACTGGTCTACACTGGTCGTCAGCGAGCCACCCGCACTACTGCGCTGCACGTAAAACTTCAGCAAAACAAGCATGGCGCTTATGGAATGCAGTGTAAAATTATTTACCGACAGAGAATATGTAGCTGAAGTGTGTGTGTGTGTGTGTGTGTATGCGTGTGTGTGTGTGTGTGTGGTTTATCTGTTTGTTGGGGTTTCACAGCTAAGGTCATATCAGAATGAGTACCGACGTGTGACAGTGCGCACTCAAGGCGGCTTCACAGTGCTGCCCTACAGGGAGACCAGGCCACCAGCACCATGACCTAATCCTGACACTAAGTCACATTATCCTGACACTAAGCCAACCAGTCCTTGCCCTATCCTAATAATGCTGAGCACCTGGCTAGGAAGCGGCAAGAATAAATTTGTAAGTCATTGGTTTGAGTCGACCAGGGTTCGAATCCCACAATCTCCAAAAGTGGATGGACGCCCAAATCATTCAGCCATCCGGTATGTTCGCGTGTATGTGTGTGCCTGTGCATGATTACATATATGTATGTGTGTATGTGTGTATGTATATGTATGTATGCATGTATGTGTATATGTGGGTATGTGTGTATGTAAGTATGTGTGTATGCAAGTATGTGTGTATGTATATATGTATGTGTGTATGTATGTATGTGTGTATGTATATGTGTATGCATGTATGTGTGTATGCATGTATATATGTATGTGTGTATGTATGCATATTTATATGTATGTATGCATGTACATATGTATATGTGTGTATGTATGTGTGTATGTATGTGTATGTATGTATATGCATGTATGCATGTATATATGCATGTATGTATGTATGTATGGATATGTATATATGTATATGTGTATGCATATATATGTATGCATGTATGTATATATGTTTGTATGTGTATGTATGTGTACTTATATGTATGTATGCATGTACATATGTATGTGTGTATGTGCATATGTATGTATGTGTATGTGCTTATATGTATGTATGCATGTATGCATGTATGCATGCACATATGTATGTGTATGTACATATGTATGTATGTGTATGTGTATGTATTTATATGTATGTATGTATGTATGCATGTACATATGTATGTATGTATGTATGTGTGTATGTATGTATGTGTATGTATTTATATGTATGTATGCATGTATGTATGCATGTATGTGTGTATGTACAAATGCATGTATCTGTGTATGTATGTGTATGTATGTGTATGTATTTATATGTATGTATGCATGTATATATGTATGTATACATGTATGTGTGTATGTACAAATGTATGTATCTGTGTATGTATTCATATGTATGTATGCATGTGCATATGTATGTATGCGTGCATGTATGTAAGTATGCATGTATGTGTGTATGTACGAATGTATGTATCTGTGTATGTATGTGTATGTATTTATATGTATGTATGCATGTGTATATGTATGTATGCGTGCATGTATGTAAGTATGCATGTATGTGTGTATGTATGAATGTATGTATCTGTGTATGTATGTGTATGTATTTATATGTATGTATGCATGTGTATATGTATGTATGCATGCATGTATGTAAGTATGCATGTATGTGGAATGATGGCAGGTGGGGCAGGGATATGGGCGTTGACAAAAGGTGTACACAGGGCGTTAACTTTGGCGGTCCCTGGCAGCACGGCGCCCGACGGATCGGGTGTGAAGGCTGTATTGGCACAAGTCATCACTGACACGCCTGTAACCTGCCCTAGCAGATCAATAAAGTCACCCAGGCCACTGTAACTGTAAGCCAACAAAGGCAGAACACAGAGCTACATGGACGCCATTGTGTATCCGTTATAATCCAACCCCCCGGACACGTCAATATCACCAGTTACCATGGTAACCTAGCAGGAGGCTCCCGCGCCGCTTAGTACAGAATAAAGATACTGAGGGAGTGATTGAGTCATGCTTTGATTGGTTGGTTGGTTGGTTGTTGGAGTTTCACGTCCTGGCAACATAAGGTCATATCAGGATGGGTACCGAGTTGAGACAGTACACACTCATGGTAAATTTATAGTGCTGCCCCACTGGGAAATTAGCCCACCAGCACCATGACCCGATATCCCACTCAATCACATTATCCTGACACTGAGCGAACCAGTCCTTGCCCTATTCTATTAATGTCAAGCGCCTGGCTAGGAAGCGACAAGTATCAATTTGATAAGTAATTTGATCATTTTATAATATTTCTGAATGCCCGGCCATGTTTGGGACACCAGATAATACTACAAAAACTCTCCCCTTCATATCACCTGTCTATCAACTCATTAACCAAAGCTAAGGAAGAATGAAGACAAGTCACACAGATAAACAGTGGAGAAGTTGTGCTTTAATAACACCAACTCCTGTCCACCTACCAGTGACCTATCATCCACACCCCTTGCACTCTAGCCACACAAAATATCATTACCTATTTAGCCTATATAGAAAGTAGTGCCTACAGCCCATGGGACATGAGTCCTATGGCTGTGTACACACTCAATTGGAATAGATGAATTTTGATAGCATCAGACAGAGTGTCTGGGGTTCCTGCTCAAGAGTAGGTGTGTCTCACCCAAGAGCCAGGAGTAGAGTGATCTCTCTTCAGTGTGTCTGAAGCAGAATCTAGAATAATTATCTCCAAGTGAGGCTGGTGTGGTCAGAGGGCCAATGGGATGCAGGTGACTGGGCAGTCCACAGTCAGCCAATCAGGCGCCTCCATAGTCAGGGTGGGTGGCACCCACCCCCAGTAGGGGTGGCTGTCACTCAACCCAGCTGCAGGTGGTGCCCTGTGTGTATATGCAAATTAGGCTGGTGTGCACACCCAGTGGTCATGTAGGGACAGGTCACTGCATACAGTTACAATAGATCTCTGTTAAAATGGTCTTTTCTCCAATGGCACTCTTTATGGATGCATAGAGAAACATTTCAACAATCATGTACTTAATCTTATATAGGAACATTTCTTCATTAATCTCAGGCATAATATATGAACATATATTTCACACAGATTATATCATGTCATCATGGGAGTGGGATATTACTACTTTTAGTTTACATAACATTGTCCCCACTCCGTCGCCCAAGAATAATAATGTTCTCTGCCAATATATAATTCCGAACCGAAAATCCTTATATTTTTACAATTTGTTTAACAGTATACAGCATTATCGCGACACCCAAAAATCACCGTTATTACGATGGAAATACACAGGGATATCACTACCGACCACACCCCACCCCGACTGGTTAGCTCAGTGTCAGAATAATGTGACTGAGTGGGATATCGGGCCATGGTGCTGGCAGTCTGATTTCCCAGTGAGGCAGCACTATAAAGTCACCATGAATGTGCAGTCACAAGTCAGTACCCGTCCTGATATGACCTTAGATGTTGCCAGGACGTAAATCTCTAACAACCAACCAATCAACACTCCACCCCCCTTCCCACCCCCGTCCCCATGACCCCCCCCCCCCCCCCCCCCCCGCTCCCAGTACTGTATCTCCTCTGCTCTGCAATACCACAATTAATGTCCGCCCAGCCCTAATCCGGCTTCTGGCCATGGAATGGGGGGGGGGGGATGTGCAGTAATCCAGAAAATTAATGCAGTGCACCAGCAGGGTAGCTGCTAGTGACCATGTGCATTTACCCCCCCCCCCCCTCCTCTCCATACCCTCTCCCCCAACCAACACACAGTGGAGTAGATTCCTCACAGACGAAATCTATGAAGGTTACGCCTTTTCCGATGAATCAATTTTTAAGTCATTGGTTTGACTCGACAAGGGTTTGAACCCATGAACCCATGGGTTCGGATCCCCCGATCTCCCAAAACAGGAGACGGATGCTCAACTCATTCGGCCATCCCGTCTGGTCCCTTTTCTTTGGTGACAGTGTAGACTATTTATGCTACACCGAATGGTTAAGTTGAATGACTTGTTTTCACCGCTAGACAGTAATAATCCGGTAGTTCCCTTGTTTTGTCACTTTCACTTATTGCGTAGCATGCAGTATGTTTGTAAGCATTCTCCCACATCTCCTTACCCTCTGTGAGTTTGTTAGTTCTAGAATTGCTTATTTATTTGCTTACCTATAGTTACTTTCCCTGACTGCCTTCACATTGTTATGTTAGTGGTCATTCGTTTTTGGTTTTGGGCTGTGCTTACAATTCTTGGGGCCTTCCGCACCTCACCGGTTCAGAGCCTCTATGTCGAAGCCAATGAACCATCACTTAACAACAGGAGAATCAAACTGGCCATGCAATATGTAGTCAAGATAAAAACTAAAACATTGAATCCCGCACACAATTGTTTATTCGAGCAACATGACGAATCCAGGTATGAAGCCAGGCCGAATTACATCCGGCCACTGAGGCTCCGAATGAAACCTCATTTGGAGGCCTTGGGCGTGGATTTGGACATGTTGGAGGATGCCAAAGTCCCAGAACATCCCCCGTGGTCATTGAGAAAGCCATCGGTTATCCTCCGACTCACAGAACTGAGGAAGTCTGGGACACATCCACTCGAGTACCAAGGACTGCATGCAGAGATCCAAGGCCAGTTTGCAGACCACCTCTCCATATACACTGATGGTTCGAAAGACCAAAGCCGGGTAGCGGCTGCGGCAGTCTGCCGACGGGAAAAATTTGGCGTACGTTTGCCCGATCAGAGCTCGATTTTCACTGCAGAAGCCCGAGCACTCCTTCTCGCGTTGGAGTGTATCGAGGTATCCAACCACACTAACTATGTTATATACAGTGATTCGTTCTCTTTCCTCCTGGCTGTTGCTGGACTGAAAACGAATCACCCTATTCTAGCAACGGTCATTTATAAAATCCACCTGTGCTGGGTGCCTGGCCATGCCAGCATACAAGGAAACGAACGAGCTGATCGGGCTGCGAAGAAGGCCCTGAACTGTGATCTTGAACCGTGTCTGATCCCTCACTCTGATCTGAAACCACTAATAGCCACCCACATAAAATCCAAATGGCAACATGAGTGGGATGAAAACATTAATAAACTTAAAGAAATTGAACCATCTGTGGGAAAGCCACCACAGACTCATGAGGGAGGTCGGCGGGACCAAGTGGTCCTTAGCTGCTGCCGTATTGGCCACTCGTGGCTTACACATGCTTTTCTGCTCAAGGGGGAACCTCCCCCTGAATATATATTGGGTGTCAGTCCCCCGCTGACACTCAAACACATTTTACTAAGTTGCGTTGATTTTTTGGCCCTGCGCCAACAGTTCTACACTGCAGACAGTATGCATGACCTTTTTTACTAAGGTAAAACAGACAAACATTTTAGCCTTTTTGAGGACAGCTGGACTGTACCACCTCATACAGTTTACGAAATAGATTCTATCAATTATTAATAAAACTTTTCTTTTTCTATGGGAATTTGTTTCCCTTGACCACAAATATATGATTGTGAGCTTTCTAATTTAATGAGTGTCTATTGGCACATAATTGATTGTCTGCTTTTACATGTAAAAGCGATGGTTTGAACAAAAAACAAACATTTCTCGCCGTGAATATGGCCTATGCTGCCGACACGGCGTAAAGCAACCACCAATCAATCAATCAATCAAACAATTCTTTTTAAACTTTCTGGCTACACGCCCTGGTTTTGTCTTATTGGATCCAAGCAACACCACAGGTTATATATATCACAAGAGTGGAGGCATTTTACAATGTTGACTCCCTGTGACAGGTATCAGACGGGATGGCCGAATGAGCTCAGTGTCCGTCTCCGGTTTTGATAGATCGTGGGATTCGGACCCATGGGTTCGAATCCTGATCGAGTCAACCAATGACTTAACAATGTATACCTGTCGCTTCCTGGCCTGCTGCTTGGCATTAATAGGATAGGCCAAGGACTGGTTGGCTCAGTGTCAGGATATGTGACTGTATGAGATATCAGGTCATGGTGCTGGTGGTCTGGTCTCCCAGTGGGGCAGCACTATAACATCGCCATGAGTGCGCACTAACACAAGTCGGTACCCATCCCATTATGACCTTAGGTGTTGCCAGCACGTAAAACTCCAACAACCAACCAACTAGAACGTCGATACGTTTTCACAACGTAAACAGTGTCAGTCATGGTACGACGTAAACACGTCAAGCATTGTCCTGCTGCTGCTGCTTCTGCTTCTATCAGCAGACATAACCGGACATGACATGAGGGCGGATTCTGCGCATAAACACCACGATCCTCTGACAGCTGCTGATCACTACCCGTGGGCCTTAGTATACAAATGACATGCGCTGTTCCCGATGCCAACCAGGAGGCGATGCTGAAGGGAATCTCGGGAAATGCCAATGGCTGCTGGCAGTTTAACTATCAGCCCGTCGATGTAGGATCTGAATCAACTCTCTCCCGGTAGTTTAACTAACAGTTTGTTGATGTAGGCCGTGATTCAACTGTCTGGCAGTAGTTTAACTAAATGTTTGTCGATGTACACCATGAATCAACTCTCTGCCGGTAGTTTAACTAACAGCCCGCCGATGCAGGCAGTGAATCAACTCTCTGCCAGTAGTTTAACTAACAGCCCGTCGATGCAGGCAGTGAATCAACTCTCTGCCAGTAGTTTAACTAACTGCCCGCCCATGTAGGCTATGAGTCAACTCTCTGCTGGTAGTTTGACTAACAGTTTGTCGATGTACGCCATGAATCAACTCTCTGCCGGTAGTTTAACTAACAGCCCGCCGATGCAGGCAATGAATCAATTCTCTGCTGGTAGTTTAACTAACAGCCCGTCGATGCAGGCAGTGAATCAACTCTTTGCCGGTAGTTTAACTAACAGCCCGTCGATGCAGGCAGTGAATCAACTCTCTGCCAGTAGTTTAACTAATAGTTTGTCAATGCAGGCAGTGAATCAACTCTCTGCCAGTAGTTTAACTAATAGTTTGTCAATGCAGGCAGTGAATCAACTCTCTGCCGGTAGTTTAACTGACAGCCCATCGATGCAGGCAGTGAATCAACTCTCTGCCGATACTTGAACTAACAGTTTGTCGATGAGGGTGAATCAACTCTCTGCCGGTAGTTTAACTAACAGCCCATCGATGCAGGCAGTGAATCAACTCTCGGCCAGTAGTTTAACTAACAGCCCGTCGATGCAGGCAGTGAATCAACTCTCTGCCAGTAGTTTAACTAACTGCCCGCCCATGTAGGCCATGAGTCAACTCTCTGCTGGTAGCTTAACTAACAGTTTGTCGATGTACGCCATGAATCAACTCTCTACCGGTAGTTTAACTAACAGCCCACCGATGCAGGCAGTGAATCAATTCTCTGCCGGTAGTTTGACTAACAGCCCGTCGATGCAGGCAGTGAATCAACTCTCTGCCGGTAGTTTAACTAACAGCCCGTCGATGCAGGCAGTGAATCAACTCTCTGCCAGTAGTTTAACTAACAGTTTGTCGATGAGGGTGAATCAACTCTCTGCCGGTAGTTTAACTAACAGCCCGTCGATGCAGGCAGTGAATCAACTCTCTGCCAGTAAGTAGTTTAACTAACAGCCCGTCGATGCAGGCAGTGAATAAACTGTCTGCCTGTAGTTTAACTAACAGTTTGTCGATGCAGGCAGTGAATAAACTCTCTGCCTGTAGTTTAACTAACAGTTTGTCGATGCAGGCAGTGAATAAACTCTCTGCCTGTAGTTTAACTAATAGCCCGTCGATGCAGGCAGTGAATCAACTCTCTGCCAGTAGTTTAACTAACAGTTTGTCGATGCAGGCAGTGAATAAACTCTCTGCCTGTAGTTTAACTAATAGCCCGTCGATGCAGGCAGTGAATCAACTCTCTGCCAGTAGTTTAACTCACAGTTCATCGATGCAGGCAGTGAATCAACTCTCTGCCAGTAGTTTAACTAATAGTTTGTCGATGCAAGCAGTGAATCAACTCTCTGCCAGTAGTTTAACTAACAGTTTGTCGATGCAGGCAGTGAATCAACTCTCTGCCAGTAGTTTACCTAACAGTTTGTTGATTCAGGCAGTAAATCAACTCTCTTCCAGTAGTTTAACTAACAGTTCATCTATTCAGGCAGTGAATCAATTCTCTGCCGGTAGTTTAATTAACAGCCCGTCGATGCAGGCAGTGAATCAACTCTCTGCCGGTAGTTTAATTAACAGCCTGTCGATGCAGGCAGTGAATCAACTCTCTGCCAGTAGTTTAACTCACAGTTTGTCGATGGAGGCAGTGAATAAACTCTCTGCCGGTAGTTTAACTAACAGTTTGTCGATGCAGGCAGTGAATCAACTCTCTGCCAGTAGTTTACCTAACAGTTTGTCGATATAGGCAGTGAATCAACTCTCTGCAGATTTACCTACATTTGTCGAATAGCAGTGAATCAACTCTCTGCCAGTAGTTTAACTAACAGTTTGTCGATATAGGCAGTGAATCAACTCTCTGCCAGTAGTTTAACTAACAGTTTGTCGATGCAGGAAGTGAATCAACTCTCTGCCAGTAGTTTAACTAACAGTTCGTCGATTCAGGCAGTGAATCAACTCTCTGCCAGTAGTTTAACTAACAGCCCATCGACGCAGGCAGTGAATCAACTCTCTGCCAGTAGTCTAACTAACAAACAGCCCAGTGAGGAAGTAAGGAAGTGAGTGAATGAATGTCTGGGTTCGTGAGTGAGTGGGTGGGTGATTAGGCGAGTAAATAAGTGGGTCAGTGAATGATGATTTTATGTGGGCAAAGAAGAGAGAAGGACAAGAATAAGCCATCCTTTTGCTGTATCTGCCCTTGCGTACGTATGAAATGTAAAGATGAGAAATTGCGAGTATCATCCAACTGTACAAATATTCCAATAAATCTCCATGACGTTAATTTGAATCGTATAATTTTACTAAATTTTAACTGTAATTGTCATTATTATGTCCCCACTCTCTGTTTCTACACACACACACACACCACACACACACACACACATATATATATATATATATATATGGATAGTGTCGTGGGGGTGATGAAAATGGGAAATATTGCACCTAGAGCGGGACTCGAACCCACATCTCTTTGCATTCCGGGCCAGTGTGCTAACCATTACTCCACCTAGGCTCCCTGATATCAACACACTCCCCACGCCTACCTGTCTATGTGGTTACTTGCCTGAGAGGTGAGTGCAGACCACTACACTCGTCCCCCTGGAATTGTAAGTCTTGTAATGCTTACAATTACATACATACAGGCAATGCACTAACACATACATACACAGGGTAGGTTCAACAACCATACAGCGCAAAGCTTGTACAGGATCCTGATCACGGCAACCAGTGTCGTGGGGGTGATGAAAATGGGAAATATTGCGCCTAGAGCGGGACTCAAACCCACATCTCTTTGCATTCTGGGCCAGTGTGCTAACCATTATACCACCTAGGCTCCCTGATATCAACACACTCCCCACGCCTACCTGTCTATGTGGTTACTTGCCTGAGAGGTCAGTGCAGACCACTACAATAGTGATAAACCCTTTATCGCGTGTAAGAATGCCTGTAGTGTCTTGCACCCACACCCCTGTCTGGGTGGGGGTGGGACCCCCATCATGCACCGCTCCACCTCCTACGCGGAGCCTAGCCTCCACTCGCTTGGAGGAATTTATATTATATATATATATAGTATAAATTTATATTAAATATATATATATATAGTATAAATTGGCACTGTATAGTATGCATCCATGAGATCAACGCTGGCTAGCCAGGAGTCCCGTTCTAATTGCTGGACCCGGATGTGCTTCCTTCTCCCCCTGGACTACGAGTAGCCAGAGGCGTAGTAGCGAGGTAATATATATATATATATATATATATACATATATATATACATATGTGTGTGTGTGTGAAAGAGAGAGAAGAGGGTGGAGAAAGGGTGAGAGGGACATGGGGAGAAGGAAGGAGGGATGAAGGGGTAGGAGGGATTGGGATTGGGGAGAGGGAGATGTAGAGGGGGAGGGGAGAGAGGGTGGGGAGAGATGGAGACTGATAGAGAGATAGAGAGAGGGAGACAGAATAATTTGGATAACATGTGTGTTCCTCGTCGAATGTGAAACCAGATTCGGCTCTCCCCCCCCCCCCCCCCTCGGCCCCCCCCCCCCCCCAACTGTTTGCTGCGCGGCATGGAGTGGTGGTGGGGTTGGTTTATGTCCTTGAATCAGATATCACCAAACTTCCGGATTTCCGGATTTATAAATACATACATCTGTTGCCATGGCAAGGTCTACTTGCTACAAGATGTGCATGTTAGATATATGCACATACAAGAAATCCAATGAAAAGGAATCCTCCTTAAATACAGAACCAGGTGAGTTTACTGATGCACCATCACCACATCACTAAAAGTATAACGCAGTAGCAACCCCAACTGATATCCATCATCATCATCATGCTGTCGGTCGCGATGCGACAAAGACTGCTTTCATTACTTGACTGCCGCTCTCCATTTAGCTCTCTGCTGTGAGAGTTGCATCCATGAGTCGGTCTCAATGTCTCTCAGCTTCAGGTTTCATTTCATGAAAGCTGCCTGCAAAAGTGTTGAAGTGCTGCTGGCTTTTGCAAGTTACCAGCGGCACTCTCTCGGGAGCAAATAGAGGTTTCACACCGGCAAGAACATGTCAAGACAGGCGCAAAACTATTTGTCCCTGCAGTGGCTGGTCGGGAGATGTTGGGAGTTCCATACATCAACCGCCCTTAATGCTGCCACAGTGACATGGTTTTTCTCTTTAGGGTTTGCTCCCTTAGCCTTCGGTTCTGTCAAGAACCTGTACCACAAGGCAGTGGTTTACAACTCTGCAGGGCAGGGGCGTCAAACTCCCTCAGGTATTGCTATACCTGTAATACCTGCATACCTGATATCCACAGTGACTGAATACTGGTGTTCCGAGTTCCACTGCTCCCTCATGAAGGTCTGTAGCTGTTACCCAGCATGCCGTATCACAGCTTCAGCTTACACACAGGACGTACAGGTTGGTGCCACTCCCAGCCCTATCTTTCAGTATAGACACGATATGTTCAACTCACTTTGTACCCACAACCACATGCCTCCCGCTGACCAAACTTGCCATCCATTTGTTTCTAATGTACATTGCAGTGAAATTATCCGATCAAATATTTTACATTAGTTTGAAGTAACTTTTATTTTAAATGACAAACTTTTGAGATATCTGAAGTGCAACCATGCAAAAATAATTTCGGCAAGCACGCCTAAACTCTGACCCCCACTCCCCCCCCCCCCCATAGGCTTATGCAGTAACAGATTTGTTCAAATTGCCTCAATATTCCCTTCTATGTGGAGCCACATATTTAATAAGTGCACCAGTATCTAAGTTAGAAGTGTAGAATCAAATCAACATAATTGTTTCGGTTTCGAAAATTAGAATTTTTCGTCGGACTATGCAGTTTTAAGTTGAATAATATGTAGGTTTAAATCTGGCTGAGTGTTTTGATTTTTGTTTAAAGTTGATGTTTTCATCGGACTATGTCCTTCATGAGGGACCAGCGGAACTGTAAAGACCCGTAGTTGCAGCAGACGACATTTGACACCGGCACGAAACGAACGGTACAGATCAGGTGCTGGCGAACTAGAAAAGTGTCAGTTTCTTGTTCATTTCACCCTACAGCATTCTCTGTGGCTTAAACACCGCGGCACGGAACCGAATATTCGTTTTATAGAAACTGTGCATGTGTCAGTTACAGATGCTACCTGGAGGGAAGGAGGGGGGGGGGGGGGGGAGGAGGAAGGGAAGGAGGGAGGAGGAGAGGAGGGAGGGAAGGAGGGAGGGAGGAGGAGGGCGAGTGAGTGAGTGAGGGGAGGGGGGGGAGGGAGGGGAGGGAGGAGGGAGGGAGGGAGGGGGGGGGCAGGGGGGGGGGTGAGGGAGGGGGGAGGGGAGGGAGGGAGGGGCGAGGGAGTGAGGGAGTGAGGGAGTGAGGGAGGAAGAGAGGGAGGGATGAGGTGCACAGTGGCTCATTTTATGCAAACACATTGCTCTCCATTCCTCACCCCAGTGCCATCTCTACCCGCCCCCCATTCACCCCCCCCCCCACCCCCCCCCCCCCCCATAGCCACGTCCCTCGCACAACCTCCTCCCCACAATGCATCCCCCGACCCCCCCCCCCCCCCATCTCCCATATTCATCCCGCCCAACACATCCGGGTTGCCAACATTGAAAAACCAGAAGATCTTAAGAGATTTTATATTGGAGGTGGTATCAAGTGCGTGGATCTGGGGTTATTCCCCCAGAACAATGTTTAAATCTTAGATGCTCTGTGGGGCATTTTGGACACATCTGTGATCGATTTCGACATTCTTTTAGAATATGATAGGTCTCTACATTATTTTCTGCTACAAATAATCTGTAAGATTTTTTTTATAATACCGACCCACCCACGGGGAGGCTAATGACTAACATGCATATAGATAGATATACATAAAGTAAACAATACCCACAGAGGATTTCGCCAAAATCCAACAACCGGAAACGGAAATAGGCCTCTATGGGCGCCGCCATTTGTAAACTCATGTTGAATAACTGAATAATCAAAATCCAGCAAACGGAAACGGAAATCGCTCATAAAACTTTGGTACGGAGTAAGCAGGATGGAAGACAGCAATTGGCCTAACGCCTTAATGATGCGCCGCCGCAGAGTAGCACACGTCGAATCGAAGAACAAGTACACTGGTCCCTCCCCACAGACCTTCCATATATGGAGAAATGCGCCGCCGCAGAGTAGCACAAGCCAAGTCGCGGAACAACGACACTGGTCCCTCGCTACAGATATTGGTTAATAATATATCAAAACAAATGCCTGCTGCCATAGAATTTACCGATACGTGCAGTTCAAAACTTAGATTTTATTCAAAATTAAAAGAAATAAATAACAATTTGGCCTAAACATGGGTGCACAAATGAAATATTAATAGTTTACTTCGCGGAAACGACGGCCTTATTCGGGTCACCCGAGTTGATAGAATTTCAAATCGAACACCGCGAGTGGAGTAAAAAAAAATCATAAAATACTTTGCTGTAGTTATATCGGTGGGTCGGTCCTAAGCATTGCTTATTCATATTATTACTATATTAATGGTATTATATGGCATAAGGTGATGATGGGACATACAATATCGTACACCTTAAGGCAAAACCGCAACGGTTTGCAACCCTGCAACATCCATCCCCCGACCCCCACCCACATCTCCCACATTTCCTTCCCAACATCAATCCCCCCCCCCCCCTTCCCGACGTCCACCTCCACCTCTCAATCTCATATCCATGCCCCCCCCCCCACAACACCCCCTCTCCAACCTCCATCCCTCACCCGACCACCATCTCCACCTCCCATATCCAGACCCCCGACAATATCCTCCCTCCCACATCCCCCCAACATCCACCTCCACACACTCGTCCTGATATTACCTTAGATGTTGCCAGGACGCAAAACTCCAACGATCAACCAACCTCCACACACACTCACACACACGTACGCGCACACCCGCGCACTCGCACTCAACACACACACACGCACACGCGCACACACGCCATACGCCTGCCGCAGGCGATGTCACCCTGGCGTCACATTCTGGGGCGATTTTCTCCCAAGCATGTAAGAAGCGACCCTCTTGCATGTCGGCGTCAGGCGTATTTATCGACCCGCGTCTCCACCCGCTGTGCCTCGTTCACCCCTAACAGCTTGCAAACAGAACCTGAAGGAGGTTGTCATTTTCCTCCTCTTCCTTTTCTTTCTTTCTGTCGACATTTTATTTTAAATGTACTTTAAAAAAAAAAAAACAATCATTACTGAACAAACTATTGGAACAACAACATCTTAGCTCAAGTACCAATAATTAAAGTTGCATAGTCCGATGGTTTTGAGTTTCTGTCACTTTCTGAGATAAAAATATTAGGCTGATCCTTATAATCTACCTTACTTTTAGGTTAAAGCAAGTTTAATTTAGATTGCTAACTTTTGAGATATTTGAAGTGCAAACGTACAAAATTAAACTTCTCATGACCGACAGAAATAGTCAGCTAACCTTTAGGAAGATTAATCGATGAACTTCTCATGACTGTCACAAATAGTTGGCTAACCTTTAGGAAGATTGGTCGATAAACTTATCATGACCGACACAAATAGTCGGCTAACCTTTAGGAAGATTAATCGATAAACTTCTCATGACTGACACAAATAGTCGGCTAACCTTTAGGAAGATTAATCGATGAACTTCTCATGATCGACACAAATAGTCGGCTAACCTTTAGGAAAATTAGTCGATGAACTTCTCATGATCGACACAAATAGTCAGCTAACTTTTAGGAAGATTAGTCGACAAATTGCTCATGACTGATACAACTAGTCTGCTAACCTTTCAGAAGATTAGACAATAAACTGCTCATGACCGATACAACTAGTCTGCTAACCTTTAGGAAGATTAGTTGATAAACTGCTCATGACCAACACAAATAGCCAGCTAACCTTTAGCAAGACGACCATTGGGGTTATTTCTGGCCACCCTCCGCCCACGACCCCATGGATGGCGTTGCCCGGCAGTGAAAGCCCGGCTTATGTAAGATCGCCTTCGGTAATGGGTGTGACGTCATTTGAGATGACGTCACTCCTCACGGTGACCGACGTCCTCATAAATCTGCCTGACAGTGATGATCCCTTTGAGGGAGTAGCAGCAGTTCGCCGGGTAGGGACGGCGAACGGCGGTAAGGTCATAACGGATATGCATCTACTATATCAATCTATATTTGTATTTGGTTGGCGTGAGGGATTCACCCCGTACTGCAGTAGCCTGAGTAGCGGTGAAGAACAACCTTATATAAAAGCTGGCGAAAATGATCTAAATGCTGGGTAAATGAAATGAGCAGATAAATTCTTAATTTAAGAAGCAAAATAAATTATTCACATAGATCTTAATATTTACCTGCTACTTTTGATTTGAAAAAAAAAATGTAATAAGACATGTAGTTTAATGAACCTTAAAAGTGAAATCGAAAGCATTCTATGGTCGACATTTTGTCTTTTTGGATTCTCTCCCATTTCACCAATTTTGTGCGGATATAAGTAGCTATTTGATACTGGGACCAGGAATTCCACTTTCTGTTCCATATCGAAGCAATTTTCGCCCATGTTTAGACTATGTTGTCATTCATCCCTACTGTAAGTACGGGGTGAATCTTTTATCTAGGATGAGGGGTGATAGTAGAGCGGTCATTGGCTGAGACAAGAACCAACAACCATTGCAAATATCGACTGGTGCTCGAATCCATTTGTAAACATGTAGAATATGAGTTATTCCTACAGACAAGGCTTAGTGATTTAAAGTTGCATAATAATCAAATGAAAGCGAAATATATAAAAAAAACACTTGAGCTTGCTTATTTAAATTAGATATGGGGGCACTTATTAATAACTTTCTTGGGGTGTTACCCCTTATGAATGTCAAAACCCGCCACTTTTGGCAGTCTAGATTTTTGGGGTGTTTTTTAATTTTTTAATTTTAATTTTTTTATTGAGACTGTATTTATACTGTCCATAGCATATACGCCCAGGTACCCAGGCTTGTTTTCAATGCTGGCCAGTTGTAATGTTGGTGTTATCTTAATGGCTTATTTACCCTGTCCATAACGACTAAGTCATATCGCGACTTGTTTTTAATCGCTGAACACCAATAGTCTCAAGTTAATGCATCAATGGAACATGCCACCTGCCACATGGCACAGTTTTCAACTGATGTGCGCACACAAATTATATTGCATGATTTTACTTCAAATATCTTCAAGATTAACTAATTACCCTAAAACTTACTGTAAGCTAAAGCAGGGTAGGCTTGAAATGCCAACCTAATATATTTATCTAAAAAAATGAACAAACAAAAATTCAAACCGAATGAATTATGAAACTTTAGCACACGGCAATAATAATGAATATAACTTACCTGCGCACAGGTATCTTGCCACTGGGGTTCACCATGAAACACAGCTTCATCCAACTGGAAGAAAATGGGTTGATTGATTGATTGGTGGTTGTTTTACGCCGTGTCGGCAGCATAGACCATATTCACGGCGAGAAATGTTTGTTTTTTGTTCAAACCATCGCTTTTACATGTAAAAGCAGACAATCAATTATGTGCCAATAGACACTCATTAAATTAGAAAGCTCACAATCATATATTTGTGGTCAAGGGAACCAAATTCCCATAGAAAAAGAAAAGTTTTATTAATAATTGATGAAATGGGAGAGGGAAAGTCAAGAACTGTGCACTACTCCCTGGATAGTCCGTTGATTCTGATGTTCACATCAGAAAGAGGCCCTCCCCAGAGCTTTCCACATAAATAAACACCTCCGTGACGACGAAATGATTAAAGACAACACTCTTCAGGGGCAATTCTGTATGCACCCAGTTCACTCTGAAATGTAACCCTTTTCGAATAATGATCACAACAGTATGGACATAAATCATGTAGATTTCAATGTCAATCCTTCAAAGTCAATTCTGTGATCTGAAATGTACCCCTTTTAAAATAATACACCTTGGGCAAAAATCATGTAGATTTCAAGTTCAAAACTTCAGGTCAATTCTTTACTTTGAAATGTACCTTCCTATACAATTACTACAGAACTATGGATAAACAAACCATGCATGTTTCAATGTCAAAACTTCAAGGTCAATTCTGTACCTGAAATGCACCTTCCCATACAATTACTACTGAACTATGGGGGGGGGGGGGGGCATGCATGTTTCAATGTCAAAACTTCAAGGTCAATTTTGTAATCTGAAATGTACTTTCCCATACAATTACTACAGAATTATTGCCAAAAACTATGCATGTTTCAATGTCAAAACTTCAAGGTCAATTCTCTAATCTGAAATCTACCTTCCCATACAATTACTACAGAACTATGGGCACAATTCGTGCATGTTTCAATGTCAAAACTTCAAGGTCAATTCTGTACTCTGAAATGTACTTTTCCAGACAATTACCACAGCAACACAGGCATACAACATGTACATGACAATGTCTAATCTTCAATGTCAAATCTGTACTCTGAAATGTACCTTCCCCGACAATTACCACAGCAACATGAGCAAAAAACATGTACCCTAAATTGTACTGTGTGTGCATATAAGTATTCGTGTGTTAGTCTGTGCGCGTGCGCGTGTGTACACGTGTGTGCATGTGAGTGTACGTGTGTGCGCATATATGGAAGTGTCCATACTCGTAATCATATGATCATCATTGTGTGGGGAATCTATTCAGATGGCAAAAGTTGGTTGGTTGTTGGAGTTTTACGTCCTGGCAACATCGAAGGTTATATCCGGACGGGTATTGACTTGTGACGATGGCGAGTTGATAATGCTGCATCAGTGGGAGACCAGGCTGCTGGCACCATGACTTGATATCCCACTCAGTCACATTATCCTGACACTGAGCATACCGGTCCTTGCCCTATCCTAATAATGCCGAGCGCCAGGGTAGGAAGCAACACGTATACATTTTGTAAGTCATTGGTTTTATTCGACTGGGAATTGAACTCCCGATCTCCCACATGCGAGGCGTGCGCTCTACCGATTCGGCCACCGCCCCCAGTGCCGGCAAAGGTCCCGGCTGGGAAAGTGTTGGGTGGTTAGAGTATGCCGGTGTAGGATTTTCAAACACTACCCCATTGAAAACACTATGGTAGTGTTTTGAACTTAAGTTCAAAACACTACTGTTAAGTTCAAAACATTACCCCTATGTATGCCCAAAACACTACCCAAGTTCAAAACCCTATCATAACAAGGCAGTGGGGGCTGTAATGCCGCAAAATGTAACCTACGGGTACATTTATTTGTACATGGTGACCATGTTGTGGCTTTTGAAGCATGTACTAGTTGGTTTGGTTGTTGGGAGTTCTATGTCCTGGCAACATCTAAGGTCATATCAGGATGCCCGTACTACTAGGAGCATACGCTGATAGCACTATGGCGTCTGCACCACGTATTAGTATACGCTGATGGTGCTGTTGCGTTTGAAGCACATATAGTAGTATACAGTGCACACTGCCCCACCCTACTGCATTCTTCCCCACCTCATTGCATACAACCCCACCCTACTGCATACTGCCGCACCTTACTGCATACTGCCCACCCTACTGCATACTGCCCCACCCTACTGCATACTGCCCCACCCTACTGCATTCTTCCCCACCTCACTGCATACTGCTCCACACCACTGCATACTGCCCCATCCTACTGCATACTGCCCCACCCTACTGCACCACCCTACTGCATACTGCCCCACCCTACTGCATACTGCCTCACCCTACTACAAATGACAATGACTAAGCAGCAATTATAAAAAGAAATTAGAGTGGTGTTTTGAACTTAAAGGTAGTGTTTTGAACTTAAGGATAGTGTTTTGAGCGTGGCCACAGTAGTGTTTCGAACCTACCTTCAACTAGGTTGAAAACACTACTGTAGTGTTTTTGTGGGCTAGTGTTATGAACTTACTAGACCGGTCAAACTGGTGCTGTGAACAAAGCTCACATGGTTTTGCGACAATGTTTTGCTTACAGAATGCCATTCAAAAAGATGGTATACATATAGGTCACATGGCCGAATGATTTGAGCGTCCGTCTCCCGTTTTGGTAGATCATGGGATTCGAACCCATGAGTTCGAACACTGGTCGAGTCAAAACAATGACTTAAAAATGTATACTTGTCACTTCTTTGCCAAGCGCTTGGCATTATTAGGATAGGGCAAGGACTGGTTGGCTCAGTGTCAGGATAATGTGACTGGGTGGGATATCGAGTCATGGTGCTGGAACCTGGTCTCCCAGTGGGGCAGTACTATGAAGTTGCCATAAGTGTGCACTGCTACAAGTCGGTACCCGTCCTGATGTCCTTAGATATTGCCAGGACGTAAAACTCCAACAACCAACCAATATATAGGCCACATGGTTCTGTGACAGTCATGCTAATCCTAAATAGTGGTGTTCTCTGTGGCGGAGTGGTTAGTGTCTGATATTTTTCTAGGTCGGACTCCTAATTTGAAGATCGGTGGTTCGATTCCCCATGTCATCACCTGTGCCAATTTGGATTAACACCGCTGCATATAACTCACAGCATAATCAAAGACCAGTTGTTCTCATAACATGTCTATGTGGTGTGGGAGGTTAAAAATCTCTTGGGTCAGTAAACGTGTAGTCTCAGACTTTCGATTGACCAACTATCTAAAGGTGAAAACAAGACTATTCAGACTTATCCATGATGTGCAGTATAAATCTTCAAGAAAAAAAGCACACCCCCCCCCCAAAAAAAAACAGCGCAGGCGCACTTACTGTTTGCGTAGACAGGCCATGGGACACACATTGTTGGCTTTGTAGTTATGGGTGATGCTGCGCAACGATTCGATCCAGTCCTTGGCCGTCTTCTCATCCGGTGCGACGAAGTTGTTGTAGGTGATGTTCACCAGCTCGAGCCCTGAACACACGCACACGGTCCGCTGTTCAAGCGAGCCCGTACCCCGCCCTTCCAGCTCCGAGGTCAGCCGTGGGTCCTGAAGGATGGAGGGACAGAAAGCTGTTAGTCACTATTATTTACCCACCCAAGCCGTTAGTCAGTATTCTATACCCACCCAAGCCGTTGGTCGGTATTAACTACCCACCCAAGTTATTACTCATCATTATTTACCACCCTAAAGTCAATAGTCACCATTATTTATCCACTCGGGTGATTAGCCACCATTATTTACCCACCCAAGTCATTAGTCATCATTATTTACCTGCCTAAGTCAATAGTCACCATTATTTAGCTACTCGAGTCATTAGCCACTATTATTTGCCCAGTCAAGTCATTAGTTACCGTTATTTGCCCACCTAAGACATTTGTTACCGTTATTTGCCCACCTAAGTCATTTGTTACCGTTATTTAGTCACCTAAGCTGTTAGTCACCATTATTTACCCACCCAAGTCATTAGTCGCCATTATTTACCTGCCTAAAACAATAGTCACCATAATTTACCCGCCCGAGTCAATAACCACCATTACTTACCCACCCAAGACATTCGTCACCATTATTTACCTGCCTAAATCATTAGTCACATTTATTTACTTACCCGAGTCATTAGTTACCATTATTTACCCACTCAAGTCATTTGTTACCGTTATTTACACACCCAAGCTATTAGTCCCCATTATTTACCCACCCACCCATACTTATCCACTTGAGTCATTAGTCACTATTTACCCACCCACGTCATTAGTCATCATTATTTACCCACCCAAGTCATTAGTCGCCATTATTTACCCACCCACGTCATTAGTCATCATTATTTACCCACCCAAGTCATTAGTCGCCATTATTTACCCACCCACGTCATTAGTCATCATTATTTACTCACCCAAGTCATTAGTCACCATTATTTACCCACCCACGTCATTAGTCATCATTATTTACCCACCCAAGTCATTAGTCACCATTATTTATCCACCCAAGTAATTAGTCACCATTATTTACCCACCCAATTCATTACTCACCGTTATTTACTCACCCAAGGCGGTAGTCACCATTATTCACCAACCAAAGCCCTTAGTCCCCATTATTTACACACCCAAGTCATTACTCACCATTATTTACTCACCCAAGCCATGAGTCACCATTATTGATAGTTGTCTCAAATCTTAGATTCAACTAAATGGAATGTTTTAGGTGAGTGTGTGCTCTTTGACATGTGGATTGTTGTAGTGTGGGGATAGAGACTGAGTATGTGTGGTGGGCGTTGAGGTTTGAATATGTAGTGGACCGAACATGTGGTATCCTGGTGATAGACATTTTGATTGATTGTTTCTTTACGCTGTGTCGGCAGCATAGGCCATATTCACAGTGAAAATAGTTAGTTTTTTTATTCAACCATCGCTATTAAACATAATGCAAAAGCATAAATCAATTTTGTGTCAATAGACGCTCATTAATTTAAAGACCCACAATCATATAATTTGTGGTCAAGGTAAATGCAATTCTAAATGAAAGTATTAGTAGTTGATAAATTGGTTTAATAAACTATATGAGGTGGTACAGACCAGCTGACCTCAAAAAGGCTAAAATGCTTTCTTCTTTGACTTTAGTGAAAAGGTCATGCATACTGCCTGCAGTGTAAAATTGTTGGCGCTGGGCCAACAAATCGACACAACTCAGTTAAGTGTGTTTGAGTGTCAACCGGCACTGACACCGAATATATTCAGGGGGAGGGTTCCCCTTGAGCAGGAAAAGCATGTGTAAGCCACGAGTGGCCATGGTGATAGACCAGTCTAATCTCAAGCATCCGTATATTGGATCATCATGAGCAGGCAGAGTCCTTATAAGGACCAAAGAGCGGAAGAATGAATCCCCGCCCACACTCACACCTCCCGGATGTTAAGGACTAAACTGAAACAGTATTTTCTTTTGCTGCTTTTCTTAGTCTTGTAATTTAGCGCTTAGTGACAAGTTTCAGAATATTAGCAATGTTAAGATTAGGTTTGACCTTTGCCCCCTCCCTTAAAGCTGCATAGTCCGACGAAGCATCACATTTTCAAAACCAAAACAAGTATCTCAATTTGATTCTACATATCTAACTTAAATACTGGTGTACTTGTTAAACATTTGTCACCACATAGAAGGGAATACTGAGGCAATTTAGTAGAACCTATTACTGCAGAATCCTATGGTGTCAGAGTTTTGGCAAGCTTGCCAAAATTAATTTTGCTTGTTTGCACTTCAAATATCTCAAAACTTAGCTATTAAAAATAAAAGTTACCTTAAGCGAAAGTAGGATAGATTATAACGATCACCCTAATATGTTTATCTCAGAAAATAACTGAAACTCAAAACCCATCGGACTATGCAACTTTAATCCTAACATAGAAACATTGTTCAAATATGACCAATGTTGTAATCTGAAAAGCAATATGGACATGACTCCTCAGAAGGGAAATGCGGGAGATGGTGGGTGGGTAAATAATGATGACTAACGGCTTGAGTGGGTAAATAATAGTGACTAATGACTTGGGTGGGTAAATAATGGTGACTAATGGCTTAGGTGAGTAAATAATGGGGACTAATGACTTTGGTGGGTAAATATATATTTCTATATATATATATATATATGTATATATATATGTATATATATCATATCGATCATATCTATCATATCTATGATATCTATATTATATACAGTATACATATTATACATAACCCACATACATATTATACACATTATATATAACATCGAAAAAGGTAATCAATATATGTTGATTTATATATGAATGAACACATGTGTATGCATATCAAACTATGCACCTAAGTACACTCATGTGTATATGGATGCACATATATAATAATACAATTGCATAGTGCATATGCTATAACATTTTATCCATACAAGGAGGAGGGGAAGGAGGAGGGCAGGAGGGCAGGAGGAGGGTGAGGAGGAAGGGGGTGAGGAGGTGGAGGAGCAGGAGCAAGAGGGGAGGAAGAGGGGAAAGAGGAGGGGAAAGAGGAGGGTGAGGAGGCGGGGAAGAGGGAGGGCGAGGGTGAGGAGAGGGTGGGGGAGATGATGGGGAGATGGGGGAGGGGGAGTGGGAGTAGGAGGAGGGGAGGAGACGAGGAGGGGAGGAGGGGAGGAGACGAGGAGGGGAGGAGGGGAGGAGGGGAGGGGAGGAGGAAGCAGATGGGAGGACGAGGTGGGAGGCGGGGGAAAAGGAGGATGAGCAGGAGGATGAGCAGGAGGAAGAGCAGGAGGATGAGCAGGAGCAGGAGCAGCGACAGGAGCAGGAGAGGGAGAGGGAGAGAGAGAGGGAGATCGAAGTGAATGAGTGGGTGGATCTCGGATCTGGGGTGATTATTGTTGTACACTCTCAGCACACTAAAACCCCAGTCACACTACAGCTTGCAACCACTTTGCGACCACCTTAGACCAAAGAACCCACACTCACCTGTGATGTCCTTACTACTAAAACAATGGTTGCCAATGTCCGGGCGTCACTGGTGAGTGTGGGTTCTTTGGTCTAAGGTGGTCGCAAAGTGGTCGCAAGCTGTAGTGTGACTGGGGCATAACGCAGGATGCAGCCACTCGGGTGCGAACACACTGTTCATTCAGTTAGTACAAGCAGGTATCGGCAGAAGTGCAGGTCGACCAGACTCACTAACTGACGCCTATACTAGTCGACTGGCACCGGGCGCGGTGGCTGAATCGGTAGAGCACAGCCTCCCGTGTGAGAGATCGGGAGTTCGATTCCCCGTCGAGTAAAACCTTGATTTACAAAATTGTTGCTTTCTAGTTTGGCGCTCGGCATTAATACGATAGGGCAAGGACTGGTTAGCTCAGTGTTAGGATAATGTGACTGAGTGGGATATTGGGTCATGGTGCGGGTGACCTATGAAAGAAGAATCACCCCATACTTGCAGTAGGGGTGAATGACAACGTAGTCTAAATACGGGCGAAAATTGCTTCAGTATGGAACACCAAGAGGAATTCCTGGTTCCAGTATCAAATGCCTACTTATATTGGCCAAATCACGACGCAAGTCGCCCAACGCAAGACGCGTGACGCAAGTCACACGACGCACGGCGCGTGACGCAAGTCGCACAACGCAAGTCGCACGACGCAAGTCTCACGACGCATGTCACTGAACCTCTGCTTAAGTGAGGGTAATGTGGAAGGGGCAGGTAGGCAACCACAGCGGGCTGGGCCGTCAATACTAGGTGCACCACCAGCAGTCAACCCCCACCCCACCCCCCTCCCACCCAACACACACACGCACACACACACACACACCCCACACTGCGATGCACCCTCACCCAAAACACACTGCAGGTAGAGGCAATTGACATAGGGTCTCAATTCTACCCGCCTTAAAAAACTACATGAAATAAAATAGACCAAGACGCAACAGATTAGCCTCTCTTTGCTGTTTAACTATTCCCCACTAACTTGGGGATGTTGTTTCAAACGTTGCTATTATTGACATGATTTTTGCTTTAGTGTTTTCTTTTAAAGGATGATGGCAATTAATGGTAGGTCAATTTAATTCACATACACTATACAAATTAACTTTTAGAAAGAATCTTTTATTTATTTCATATATTATTACCGAGATCTGCGCTCAGTTTATTGAAATTTGGCATTATTATCATAATTATTATTCATAGATGAGAATGGCCTGACAAAAAAGAAAAATCTGGAAAATATTTTATGAATATTGGGGACTTGTAAAGTGACTGGAGAAGCCGGAATGGTCACAAATTTTGACCACACCCGGGAAAAAAATCGGGCAGATTAAAAATCCGGAATTCCGGATAAATCCGGAAGATTCTCATCTATGTTATTACCATTTTCCTCCCTGATCTTTTTTTCTTTTTCATATGATAACAGTAAGGAGAGGTAACTGGGTCAGGTTAAAAAAGGAAAAGGAAAAAAAATGGCAGGGGAGAGAAAGTTTACAGCGTAAAAAGACACACTAAAAGGCCGGTTGTGAAAACTAGTGTGCAGTTTGTCAGACCGAAAAATAAATGTATCGCACATACCTGACTGCCTGATGACTTTTTCTAGTGGGGACAATTACAAGTGATCGACTCAATTGCGAGACACAAACTGTCGCCGTTCCTTCCAAACATCAATTCCATCAAGCACTCACTTACTAATACTATACCAATTAGACTGGAATATGGCAGCATAACGAATACACAGAACCCTGAATATGTCAATTGATTTGAATTATTAAAAGAGTAATCTAAACTAAAACCAAATCTAACTGATATGATTTAACCACTAATGTACTTTACGACACACTGTGTCTTGATGCAATTACCTTGCACTATGTTGAGTACCGATGCTGTACACTATACAGCATAGGTTGCTCCCCCATGTTCAATGTTCAGAACCGGGTGTGCTGCACACAATGCAGCACATTCCACTTCCCCATCACCATGTACAAACTAAATGTGATCGCTTCAATGGCTGGAAGACTAGTGCCTTGTCGCTGACAAAATCTGTATTCAGATGAATAAAATATTTACCCGAAAAAATTATTTTTAAATGGTGAGATAATGTTACTTTGTTTGTTTAACGACCCCCCCAGAGATAATGTCAGATGCAAACTCGCAGACGACAAAGGAAGTAAACCCGCACAGTTACAACGGTCCTACGGGGGAATGCGCCCGGTAGCGTGTTTTGCGCTTTTCTACGCTTCCGGTTAATGCGACACTTCCGGTGAGAAGGGCCCCCGCGGTGTAGCGGAGTAGGCTTACCTTCGGTGGAGTGCCGATCCGTGTGTCGCTGACCTGGGACAGCTCGATCACTTGTCCTTCCTGAAATATACAACAAGGCAAGCTAGCGTTAGAGTCTCGTAAATACTGGCACTGGGCCTAAAAAACAAAGCGTTTGTTTGTTGGGGTTTTACGTCCTAGCAACATGTATGGTCATATCAGGACGGGTACCGACTTCTGACAGTGCACACTTTATAGTACTGCCCCACTAGAAGACTAGGAAGCCACAAGTATCAATTTTGTAAGCCATTGGTTTGACTCGGCTGAGATTTGAACTGGCAACCTTCCGCACGAAAAACCTGCGCTCTACCGTTTCGGCCACCGCATCCCGTGCCCCCCCCCCCCTCCACCACCGCAAAAAAAAAGCAGAGAATTATGGCTCGGTATTTGTAAATAACCGAGAACACTGAAAACAGAATGTTGTTTCTATATTAGCATCATTATAACTAGTAATTTTTCTCTTCCATTGTCCAATATCATGAACATTCCATGGATGAAAGTGATAGCGGATTTGGGGGTGGGGGGAAGGGAATGGGCGATAATACAGTCACAACTGTATGGTGCAAATTGGGCATTTAACAGCTATTGTTAGCTCACATTAATCTAAAGCCGTGTTCACACGGGCAAAATGTGAAGCGAATTAGACAAATCGAATCAGGTGAGTCGAATTAGTGGCCCGTTCACACGGGCAGTACTTGGGCCGGAAATCAAAATCTGCACATGAGCAAGTCGATACTAACCAGCGCCAGTTTTGGTTAGTCAACGTCGCCACGAGAGAGTGTGGGTTCAACCTAGATATGTATGGAGTGAATGGTATTGGTTTGGAAGGGTCAAAACTTCTGCTGGGCAGTGAAACCCTAAAAATAAATGATGAAAAAAATATCTGTGCACAGCTAGCGGTTTCATAGACTAAATTATATAATATGCGCTTTTGATCGACCAGAAAGTCAACAAAGTAAGCTCTCGACTGCACATGCGTGTGACATCCTTAATCTGCCTCAGTGGGTTCACACTGGCAAAATAAATCAATTCACAGAAATCGACTCACGTAAACTATCTCGACAGGTGGTTTACAGTATCCAGATCACAGGAATCGATTCAGCCCTAATTCGACTCACCCGTCCGTTCACACGAGAAATGTAAGCCGAACTAGGCAAGTCGATTTCTACGAATTGATTTACATTGTCCGTGTGAACACGGCTTATGTACATATACCATTTTATGTAAATACTCCTGAATTGAAACATGGATGGAAGATCAGTGTTTCGCCGCAGGAAAAAGAACTTATTGTGCAGAATAAACATATTTACCACACAAGAAAACGAAACAAAACAAGGATGGTGAGACACTCTCCCAGGATAGACTATACTGACTGGTCAATGGAATCAATCAATCAATAGTTCCGTCCTCTAGTCGAGGGTTGGATGCAATGGTTCTCCACTTGTCCCGATGTTGTGCTGTTCTGATAGACTGTGAATAATTCAAGCCTGTCCACTGTGAAATATTTGTAAACCATGATGTTCTTGGTCTCCCTCTCCCTCTGGTGCCATTCACCTTCCCTTCCAACAATGTACGGTATATTGAACTCTGACGAATGATGTGGCCAAAATAAATAAGTTTCTTTGTCTGTATAGTGGCAAACAAGCTTTTCTTATTTTTAATTTTTCTGAGAACTTCGTTGTTGGTGATCTTCTTTGTCCATGATATTTTCATCATCCTTCGATAAGTCCACATCTCAAATGCTGCTAAACGTTTGTACATTTTCTTAGAGATTGTCCATGTCTCTGCCCCATACATTAGAGTAGACCACACATAACACTGAAGAATACGCTTCCTTGTTTGTATTAATATCTTACTTGATGTTAACACTCTATACATTTTGGAGAATGTTGTTCGGGCTATTGTTATCCTTCTTTTAATTTCTTCCTCACATCTCCCATCATTTGTAATCTTTTGTCCGAGATATATGAATTCAGATACTTGTTCTATGTTTGTGCCATCTATGGTTATATTGACATTTGGTTTATCTGTCTTTTTACTTATAACCATTGTTTTGGTCTTCCTGGCATTCATCTTCATGCTGAATAGTATTCCAGCTTTATTGATTCTATTCACTATATCTTGTAGGTTTTTCTCAATGGAATAGAGCTAGGATAATGCTTGGCGAGTATTTGAGGAAGCCTGACTTCCGGGAATTGTCCATGATTCCCTGCCAGTGCTTCTTATTGGTGCAACATTCAGGTGACAACTGGTTGGTTGTTGGAGTTTTACGTCCTGGCAACATCTAAGGTATCCTGTGACAACTAAAGTGAAAAGACATAGTTATCGCCATAGAGGCCCTATTCTAACTCACAGTTAAAGGATTAACTTCGCCGGGGACCTAACAAGTGCAGACATGACCTTTTCCCCAGGGGTAGTGTTAGTTGACAACGGGAGGGAACTGATCGCTGATTGGATGACTCGTGGGAGAGGGGTGTAGATGGAACACCAAAACTAGCAAATGATTGGTAGTTGAAAACAGGTATTGTTGTGAATAGAACAAACAAAACAAATTTGTATTTGATAATTGGATGCAGACGGTGTGATGGAGGGAGTGGGGAGAACAAGCAATATATAACAAAAAATATTGCCATTTGAAAGCAGGAATTATTTCTAATAAAGTGGTTCGAATCCAGCCAAATCAATTGTTTGTTTGTTGGTTGTTGTTTTACATCCTAGCAACATCTAAGGTCATATCAGGACGGGTACCGACTTGTGACAGTGCGCACTCATGGTGACTTTATAGTGCTGTCCCACTGGGAAACCAGGCCGTCAGCACCATGACCTGGTATCCCACTCAGTCCCATTATCCTGACACTGAGCACACCAGTCCTTGCCCTGTCCTAATAATGCTGAGCACCTGGCTAGGAAGCGACAAGTATCAATTTTTAAGTCATTGGTTTGACTCGACCAGGGTTCGAACCCACGACCAGCACGGGAGACGGACGCTCTAACTCATTTGGCCATCCCGTCTGGTCCAGCCAAATCAAACCAATAACTTAAAAATGCATACTTTTCATTGTCCAGCCTGATCCTCGTCATTAGTACTAGGAGTCGTGCAATGAGAGGAAGGCAGCGATTGGAAATTCCCCTGCTTAATCAAAGAATAGCATTAAAAAGAGTAACTAGAACATACACATTTTCAGTTTAAAACAATAGGGTAATATTAGGTTTATAGGAATTTACTGGATAAATATATAATTTTATTTTAAAATGCTATTCGGTTAGGGTTCCTCAACCATCAAAGGGCGGTCTTCATAATATTAATTTGTAATACCGCTATATGCATAAAGCTAAGATTCCTTACACGCGGTATGCGAATGCGGCAACAAATCAAAACGCCTTAAAGTCAATGGGCTACATCCCTTACACACGGTATGCGAAAGTGAATGCGAATGCAACAACTCGATCGGTCCCTATAGCGATCGGTGCGGCATGCGGTATGCGAATAGAAAGCTCAGTCAGACATGTCCATTAGTTTTAGACGAGGAGAGGCGACTGATCATTACGGAATGGTCACACACAGGGGTGCGGAGGGCAAACATATGGTAGTGGTGGTGGTGGGCAGACGCATGCTGCATACTGCATAGAAGGAATCCTCCCATTCGCATACCGCATGCCGCATACCGCGTATAAGGAATCTTAGCTTAAGTCTTCGATTTCCTAGTAACCATGATACCGGACCCGGTGGCCGAATCGGTGGTCTGCAGAAGGTTGGGAGTTTGAATACCAGCCAAGTCAAACCAATAACCAATAACTTACCAAATTTATACTTATTGCTACATAGCCTGGCATTCGGCATTACTAGGATAGGGCAAGGACTGGTTAGCTCAGTAATCAGGATAATGTGACTGAGTGGAAGATCAGCTCATGGTGCTGGTGGCCTGATTTCCCAGTGGGACAGCACTATAAAGTCACCGTGAGTGTGCACTGTCACAAGTCGGTACCCATCCAAATATGACCATTGATGTTGCTAGCACGTAAAACCCCACCAAACGCAAACCCAAGCAACCATCCTAATGGTTAGCCAATCACAGTCTCCTATCACCATCCACACTCCCCCGGGATCGATACCCATCCATCCACAAGACACTTCAGCAGAAACCAACCCAGCTAAGTAGACCAGACGGGCTGGCCGAATGAGTTAGAGCGTCCGGCTCCCGTGCTGGTAGATCGTGGGTTCGAACCCTGGTCGAGTCAAACCAATGACTTAAAAATTTATACTTGTCGCTTCCGAGCCAGGTGCTTGGCATTAATAGGACAGGGCAAGGACTGGTGTGCTTAGTGTCAGGATAATGTGAGTGAGTGGGATACCAGGTCATGGTGCCGACGGCCTGGTTTCCCAGTGGGACAGCACTATAAAGTCGCCAAGAGTGCGCACTGTCACAAGTTGGTACCCGTCATGATATGACCTTAGATGTTGCTAGGACGTAAAACAACAACAAACAAACAGCTATAGTAACCGGAAGTGCTCGCCCACCACACACACACACACACACCAAGGCACACGTACACCCCGCTCACATAGCGGCCTTTGTTTGAATTACTCGCTGACTACTAGAACTACTTCTATGGTTTCACAGTTTGGCATGCTGCACTGACCCAACTCGTGTGATGGGAGGTGTATTGCTAATATATAGGGCACCATGGCCAGACAGGGCTCGAACCCCACATTTTCTGAGGTTCAGAGGGCGAGCGTCCCGCCACCGGCCTGCCTTGGATTTGACGACCCTGATACCTAATCAATCTGCCAACCTACCAAACTTACCTGAATTTGTGACTGAATGCAGCTCACTACACTTGCTTTCCTTTCACCCTATTGATGGTGTACAGTTGATTCCCAGATTGGCTTTCCTTGTGGTTTTCCTTGTGGGTTTCACTCCATCTTGATTGCTCAATGCGTAGTACTAGTAGATGGTTCCCTTAATGGCTTCCTTTCATCAATATTCCTTGTGGCTTCAATGTGCGACTCCGATTGTGGCTTCTCTTTGACAAATCAAGTGTACCTTTATTTTGTGATTTATCTTTGTGGCTTCCCCATTGTAGCTTCCTTTGTGGTTTCCCTTTGCAGATTTATTTTGTATCTTCCCTTGAAGGCTTTCCTTTTTAGCTTCCCCTTGTGACTTCCATTTAATGTTTCCCTGGAGGCTTCCCACCATGGCTTCCCATTATGGCTTCCCTTTGTGGCTTCTTCCCTTGTGGCTTTCCCGTTGTGGCTTCCATTTAATGCTTCCCAAAGTGGCTTCCCATCATGGCTTCCCTTCCTGTAGGTACTCCAAACAGAGGACTGGTTGCTGATGCTGACTGGCCATTGGGAAAAATAGGAGACTTGCTCTCAGCATACTACCCCTCTTTGAACGTTGTCTCCTGCGAGTGAGTGCATCAGAGCTAAAGATAACTACTTTCACAGTAAAGTAGAGATAACTAGCTTTAGTTTTGTATGCATTACAACCGACTTCGGGCGGGAAAAATAACTAAATTCAGGTTTGAAACCTTTGGAATGATCGTAAAACATGATTTTACCAAATATTTTTTATGAAAAATATAATTTTACATAGAGCATTCTTTCTTTACAAATCTGTGTAGATTGTTAACCACCATTTAGCACTCACTCGCAGCAGTTTTGACTTAACCATAGAATGGGTATTCTAATTAGGGTAATCACATTTTCTAGATTTTGTAAATGTGGATATAGCTTAAAGATAATGTAATCACATTATAGATATTTGCATTCTGATCATTTTGATATAAAAAACAAGTCAATATCTCAAATAGAACCAGAGATATTAATTTTCTAAAGAATTTATCAAGGACGGTTAGTGAAAATCACACGATTTAACATGTTTGATGTCTAATTGCTCAACAAATAATTATTTGTAATGTCTGAACAAAATTGAGAATAGAATTTGTACTAGACATAATAAGTTAAAAGAATAATGATGTGATTAAAATGTAATTTGCCTTCAGCAGGCAGCCTCAAACATCAGGATTTAAGCAATTGCAGAATTGTGAAAAATGTTTGTAAAATTAAGGGCAAACATTAAATATTTAAAAATCCATAACTCAGGGACTAATAGACCAATTTTCCATTATTATTTATATTTATAATCAGAATGATAAAAGCTTTCCAACTGTAGGCCTACCATTTGCAAATTAACTTCATGAAAAGAGAAATTCAGTTTGGAGTACCTACTTCCTGGCTTCTTGCTACCTCCATTTGTGCTTTCCCTTGTGGTTTCCCCTTTGCATCTTCCTTTTGTAGCTTCCATTTAATGCTTCCCTAATGGCTTCCCATCATGACTTCCATAGCTGGCTTCTTTCCGGCTGGCCTTTATGTCTTTTTATTGTGGCTTCGCATTATGTCTTCCCCTTTGTATCTTCCCTTTTTAACTTCCAATTAGTGCTTCCCTAGTCGCTTCCCATCAAGGCTTTATTTAATACCCGGTTTCTGGCCAGCTCCCTTTCATGTCTTCTCATTGTGGCTTCCCATTGTGGCTTCCCATTATGTCTTCCCCTTTTGTATCTTCCCTTTGTGGCTTCCGCATCCCATCCGACCCCACACCCGCCCCTTGCGGGTGTTCCTTAACACCGCAAGGGGTGGGGGGGTCGGATCCGGGATGCCCATGACTTCCGGTCCGGTTCTCTCCTTTTTGATCCGTGTTTTCCTGCGGGTCGCCGTCGATAAAACGGGGACTGATCAATGGAGACTCATGCCTCTAATCGGAAAGAAGCAGACCGCGGTACCTGACTAGCCCTGTCTTTAATAAGGACCTGGTCTGTAGGTACCGCTCTACTCCAACCATAGCCATTCCGCTCCTTCCCGACCGGGCGCGGTGGCCTAATAGGTAGAGCGCGGGTCTCGTGTGCGGAAGGTCGGGAGTGCGGTTCCCGGTCGAGTCAAACCAATGGCTTTAAAATTGATACTTGTCGCTACCTAACCTGGCGCTCAGCATTAATAGGCTAGGGCAAGGACTGGTTAGCTCAGGATCATGTGATTAAGTGGGATGTCGAGTCATGGGCTGATTTCCCAGTGGGGCAGCACTATAAAGTCGCCATGAGTGCGCACTGTCACAAGTCGGTACCGGACCTGATATGATCTTAGATGTTGCCTGCATGTAAAACAACAACAAACAAACAAAACCAGGCTCCTTCCCCGAGACGCCGCCGTAACTAACAGACGCCGCAAGGGTAACCACCCAGCAATGCGCATGCGTCCCGGAACTGTATAATGCTATACTCTAGCCACCTTGGGTGGACGGTGATCGCGGGGTTGAGGGGAGGGGATGGTGTTTTTATGTGTGTGTGCAGGTGGTACGGTAGCTGGCCAATCAGCATGCTTAACGGCACTGTCAGTCACTAGCGGGTGCCACTCAATCTCTATGACTCGCGTGTCCGTAAGCCTTTGCCACCAGGGTGATGCTTCCCCCCGTCCCCTCCCCCGGCCCACCACCCACCCCCCTCCCCACTGTGACCATCACCACCACCACTCTGACCTTTTCACCAGGGCGGTCGGCGCTCGCCGGGCCCTTCTGACCTTGGGGGGATGAGTGGTGGCGGGAGGGGAGAGAGATGGTTGGAAATCAGGAGGATCAGAGTGAGTTTGTTCTGTGGTGGTGGTGGTGGTGGGGGGGGGGGGCAATTCTTACGCCGCTCTGGGGTGGGGGTAACGGGGGACAGGGCTTCCACTCTCAATAGTTTCAGCATGCTTACACCACTCTGGGATGGGGGTAATGGAAGGTGGGGCTACCATTCCCAATAGTTTCAGCATGCTGACGACGCCCTGGGGTGAGAAGTAATGGGGGACAGGGCTTCCACTCTTGATAGTTTCAGCATGCTTAAGCCGCTCTGGGGTGGGGGTAACGGGGGACAGCGCTACCATTCCCAATAGTTTCAGCATGCTTACATCCCTCTGGGATGGGGGTAATGGAAGGTGGGTCTACCATACCCATAGTTCACAGCTTACGCCACTCGGATGGGGGTATGGAGGTGGGTCACCTACCAATAGTTCAGCAGCTTACGCCTCTGGGATGGGGGTAATGGAAGGTGGGTCTACCATACCCAATAGTTTCAGCATGCTTACGCCGCTCTGGGATGGGGGTAATGGAAGGTGGGTCTACCATACCCAATAGTTTCAGCATGCTTACGCCGCTCTGGGATGGGGGTAATGGAAGGTGGGTCTATCATACCCAATAGTTTCAGCATGCTTACGCCACTCTGGTGTGGGAAGTAATGGGGGACAGAGCTTCCACTCTCGATAGTTTCAGAATCAGCACTATAAAATGGAGATGAGTGTGCACTGTCACAAGACGGTATCCATCCTGATATGACCTTAGACGTTGCCATGACGTAAAACCCCAACAACCAACCAACCAACCAACTTCCCTAATCACCTAATCCGGGAGGGACATGCTCGCAGAGAGAAGAAGCTGAAATCGACGGCCAGGTGGGCAATAATAAATTAATATTGTCATAACAATGACAGAATATTCTCCAAGCATAGTTTGTAAAGAATGATTATCAGCATAGTGCAAAGACTCTGGTCGAAGAGCAGTGGAGGAAACCTAACTCTCAGTTTTTTCCCACAATTATCTGATGATGCTAAACATATGAGAGACATTCCGCATTTTCGAGGAAATTGAACCCCACTCAGTACAGGGACATGGTTGAATGTTTCATCATATATTCTTGGCATGTTGTGTTATTTAAGTAATAGCTAGAGAAATACATAGAAGATGTAGAAGGACATAGATTATTTGAGAAATAATACAAATTGCAAATTGTGTAATCCGCAGAATTGCAGTGATCTTTCATTCATGACTAATTGACTGCCATATCATTGATTAATGTTTATACTAAGACTAATACCCCAGTCACACGAGAGCCTGCATTCGCCGCCAACCTCCTTATGCCCAAAAGGTTGCCAACCACCCAGCGTCCCACTCGATAGATTGATTCAAAACCGTGGTCGGCACCAGGTTGGCACCAGGTCGGCGCCAAGTCGGTGCCAAGGCGATGCCGGCAAAGCAGCACCGGGTCGGCGCCAAGGCTGTGCCGGGTCAGCGCCAAACACATAGCGAGCGAGGTATTGCATGAGTTAGTGGCACCAGATCAGCGCAAGATCGGCGCCAGGTCGCCGGCAACTCGCCAACCAAGAGGTTGGTACAAGTCGGCGCCAGGGCGCCAACCATTTTGAATGGCGCCGCCGGAACAGGACGCAAGGAGGTTGCACGTGCAGCAGCTGCAACCTCCTTGCGTCCAACATTTCCGAAATGGACGCCGGGAGGTTGGCGCCTTGCGGCGACAGCACTTAATGAGGGCTTAAGGAGGGCGCAAGGAGGACGTTTTGACGTCGCAAATCGATCATAAGCGAACGCAGGCCTCGTGTGACTGGGGTATAAGTGATTGCAATGTTACTAGTTAATTTTCACAATTGACTCCTGTTTCAGTCATTACCTCTCCCATCACTAATTCACTATCATGTAATTAACTAATTCCAAAATCATTAATTGAGTCCCACATTATAGGTTACTTTTTTTTCTTTTTTTTCTTTAGTGATCATTTATTTATTCTGCTCATAACAGCTAAGTGCATGAACTTTGTTTTCGCCGCTGTGCAGTAATGGTGATAATCCATACGGATTGATAATGTCGTGGGGGTGATGAAAATGGGAAATATTGCGCCTAGAGCGGGACTCGAACCCACATCTCTTTGCATTCCGGGCCAGTGTGCTAACCATTACACCACCTAGGCTCCCTGATATCAACACACTACCCATGCCTACCTGTCTATGTGGTTACTTGCCTGAGAGGTCAGTGCAGACCACTACACTCGTCCCCGTGGAATTGTAAGTCTTTAAATGCTTACAATTACATACATACAGGCAATGCACTAACACATACATACACAGGGTAGGTTCAACAACCATACAGCGCAAAGCTTGTACAGGATCCTGATCACGGCAACCAGTGTCGTGGGGGTGATGAAAATGGGAAATATTGCGCCTAGAGCGGGACTCGAACCCACATCTCTTTGCATTCCGGGCCAGTGTGCTAACCATTACACCACCTAGGCTCCCTGATATCAACACACTACCCACGCCTACCTGTCTATGTGGTTACTTGCCTGAGAGGTCAGTGCAGACCACTACAATAATGATATCCTTTTCCACTTATTTTTGGCTTTCAATTATATTTGTGGACATAGTTAACATTTGTAATACCATGCAATATGGGTTTTAATCTAGGTAGACTATGTTAGTATTTGTTTTGTGGTTTTTTTCTCACATCACTAATTGATTCCTATCAGTATCATATCACTCCTTGACTCTCACAGCACTAATTCACCACTCTCACATTAATTCTCAAATCACTAATTGATTCCAACACTAATTACCTATCACATCACTCCTTGACTCCCACATCACTAATTAACTCTCACATAATTAATTAACTCTCACATCACTAATTAACTCCACCACTAATTACCCCCCACCTCTAATTACCCCACCATATCAGTAAGTATGCCTCACAGCACTGATTAGAATCGCTAATTAACCCTCAGATCACCAATTAACTCCAACACTAATTATCCATCATCTCTAATTACCCCACCACATCAGTAATTACGCCTCACGTCACTGATTGGAATCAGTAATTATCCCTCACATCACTAATTAACTACACCACTAATTATCCATCATCTCTAATTACCCCACCACATCAGTAATTATACCTCATATCACTGATTGGAATCGGTAAGTATCCCTCAAATCACGAATTAACTCCACCACTAATTACCCCTCATCTCTAATTACACCCACCACATCAGTAATTATGCCTCATATCGCTGCTTGGAATCGGTAATTATCCCTCAAATCACTAATTAACTCCACCACTAATTACCCCTAATCTTTAATATCATAAATAATTACATAGCACATACGCACCTAGGCATCATTGCAGTGTGTGAATATAAAACAACTTTCCTTTCATATTTAAACATATAATCAGACAGTCAATAAATACCAATTTCTTTCCTTGAAGTTTTATACTGCCTATCATGGATAAGTTGGAATAGTCTTCCTTTCAACATTTAGTAGTTTGTCGATAGAAATCCTGAGCCTACACTTTTACCGATCCAAGGGATTTTTAAACTCCCACACCACATAGACATGGTACGACAGCAACTGGCGCTGTAAAGTAAAATACCCAGCGATGCTAATCCAAATTGACAGAGGTGATGGCATTGGGGAATCGAACCACCAACCTTCAGATTAGGAGTCTCACCTAGAAAAAAGTCAGACACTCTGACCACTTCGCCTCAGAGAACAGTTTCTCATCGGATCCCCGAAGTAAGGCGACGCCGAGCCTCGTCAGCACACGGGCAGGTGACCGACAACTTGGCAATATGAGGTGCGGTCGACATCCCTGATACAGGTACACGGCTTGCTAAATCAGTCGTGGAAAAGTAATGAATACAGTGGTATCCATGGACGGCTGCGTGTCGCAGTGCCTCTGACAGTAATCGAGTTAATAAGGTGAGTGGGGGACCCTGAGCAGCGGGCTCACGTAGCCGATGTGACATAGTGCTGACACCTGCCGGGCCATCCTGCCACTAACCTTTCCGGGATGTCATCAACACACAGGTGTGCAGGCTTCTTAAAGGCACACAATCCACCAGTTTTCAACTAAGGCCAAATATTCTAGATAATGTTGAAGAAAAAGCTTGTTTTATTTAACGACGCCTTTAGAGCACATTGATTTTTATCATCGGCTATTGGACGTCAAACATATGGTCATTCTGACATATTTCTTTCGAGGAAACCCGTTGCTGCCACATAGGCTACTCTTTCCGATAAGCAGCAAGGAGTCCTTTTCTATGCACTTTCCCACGGAGAGCAGATACCACAGCCTTTGATAACCAGTTGTGGACCACTGGTTATAACGTAAAATAGCCCAAACTGCTCTAGATAAAGTAGATCATAGCAATCAACCTAATACATATTAGGTTGATTGCTATGATCTATTATTCTTTAGTTTGAAATGACATTTATTATAAAGGGTTAAAGCTGCATAGTCCGCTGAAACCATCAAATTTGTCAGAATCAAAAACACTTACCTTGATTTAATTATACATAGCTGAATTATACATTGGTGCATTTATTAAGCATGCGATGCTGCATACAAAGGGGGAAGGAACTAAGCCAATTTAATAGAACCTGTTGTTAATGCTAGTAATGCTTGCCAAAATTGATTTGGCATGTTTCCTCTTCAAATATATCCCAAAGTTAGCAAATTAAAATTAAAAGTTACTTCAAACTGAAGTAAAGTCGATCATAAAATTAACAATCAAAGTCGATCATAAAATTAACAATCAATCTAATGTATCCATCTGAAAGAAATTGCAGAAACTGACTATGCAACCGACTATGCAACTTTAATTTTGTGGAGATATTTGAAGTGAAAACATGCCAAATTAATTTCGGTGGGCATACCAAGATGGTGGACATAGGATTGGTTTACACATTTTCAAACTGCAGCATAGCACAGGGGTACCCAGCTGCAATAAATATTGAAAATAAATGCGATAGTATCTCAGTTGGATATGTAGGATCAAATGTAGGTAAGTGTTTTGGTTTCGAATATGTGATGCTTCCATCGGACTATGCAGCTTTAATCATGCTAACAGTTTCGATTGTGTTTGGCATATCACCGGGGAGAGTCGGGTTTTTTGGCGCCAACCTAGCAATTAGAAACTGCAGTTATATCAGTACAAGCATCAACCAGACAGGATGGCCGAATGAGTTAGAGCGTCCATCTCCCGTGTTGGTAGATCGTGGGTTCGAATCCTGGTTGAGTCAAACCAATGACTTAAAAATTGATACTTGTCGCTTCCTAGCCAGACGCTCGGCATTACTAGGATAGGGCAAGGAGCAGTGGAATGAGGAAGACCAGTCGTCTGCGACTGAAATTTCCCCTGCTTAAACAACTAATGTACCAACAAACAAACAAAAGGTACATTTATAGCGATGGCTTCATAGTGTTGCTGTATTTAGCAATCATGCTGTGGCACCATGCCCTGACACCGCACTGTCATATTACTGTCACATCCAACCAGTCATCGCCGAATCTTAAAGTAGCATAACCCAATAGTTTGGAATTGTTGTCATATTTAAACAAATATTTAAGTTGATGGCCGAATGAGTTGAGGGCCTGCCTTCCGCTTTAGTATGTCATAGGATTCGAAAATCCCTGTGTTCGAACCCTGGCCGAGGCAAATCAATCAATAAAAATTGAAACTTGTCACTACCTAGCCTGGCGTTCGGCATTACTAGGATAGGCCAGATCAGCCAGGAGAGGATCTGTAAATTAATCTGTAAGTTAATAGGGAAAGGAGCAGTGGAATGAGGAAGACCCAATTGTCTGCAATTGAAATTTCCCCTGTGGAATCAAGTAATATATCCAAAAGAAAAGAGAGAAAAAGGGCTTTAGCTTAGAAACTCTGATGCTTTCATTATAACGCAGAGGACTGATGGATTGGATCCTGAAACCTGAATCATGTGAAATGACGTGTCACAAACGCTTTATGTATGACACGTATGGCAACCTAAATGAATAAGACAATACACCATGTCTGTTTGTTATATTGGTTCATGTACTATTAAAATACTATTAAAATATCACACTGAAATGAGTATTTCGCAATATTTTTCAGTTTGAGTTGTCGATGACAATTGCTTGTGAATGTATACTGTGGCATGTATATTTGCTCTACACTGATAATTTTTACACCATGAGAACGGTACTTCAATATCCTTTCTTCTGGTATACTATATGTAGTGCTAAGTTAGGACTGATACTATAGCTGATATACGAACACTACCCCCTAATGCCGCAAAAAATGCCAGTTTGATCCAATATGACGTCATATCAAAAACGGCTTATATAAAAAATTGCTCAAGGGTGCCAGAGTGGCACCCTCTTGATTCTCACTACCAATAACCCTATCTAGCACAATCAGCAATAAAATTGCATTAGTACGCACTTTCACACCTATGTGAGTTGGCTCCCTGACCATTAGCCCAGGCAGCTTTGATAAGACACTGAGTGCCAGGTGAGGTAGCGTGACAAGTACACTCTTTTTGTTAAGTCTTTAATTGGACTCAGAGAGCAATCTCCTGTCCTGCCACACGCTACTACACCACCCCACCCATTTTGTGGTAAACCCAACTATCCCTCTCCAGGTACATGCGTCATGAGCATATCATTCGGATAATAAAAGTATTTATTATATTATATAAATGATGCTGTAGCACTTGTAGTCTGCACTGACTTCTCAGGCAACGAGATACATAGACAGAGGGGCAGAGATAGGGTGATGGCATCAGGGAGCCGGGGTGGTGTAATGGTTAGCACACTGGCCCGGAATGCAAGAGATGTGGGTTCGATTCCTGCTCTCGGACCAATATTTCCCATTTTCACCCCCCCCCCTCCCACGACACTGGTTCCATGACCAGGATCCTGTACAAGCTATGCACTGAATGGTTGTTGAACCTACCCTGTGTATGTGTAATATGTAAGTGCATTGTCTGAATGCATGTAATTGGAAGCATTAAATGGCCATTTAAAAGACTTACATTTCCAGGGAGACGAGTGTAGTAGTCTGCACTGACCTCTCAGAAAAGGAGCCACATAGACAGGTGGTTTGGATAGTGTGATGATATCAGGGAGGCTAGGTGGTGTAATGGTTAGTACACTGGCCCGGAATGCAAGAGACGTGGCCATCTAAATAGTAAGGATGTGGCTGCATACATAAATGATGGCTAAATGGTAAAGAGGTGGAAAATGGCAATGGTGTCTAAATTGTAAAGAGATGGCTACACATTTAAATGGTGGATAAATGGTAAGCAGATGGCAAAATGGCAAAGGTGTCTAAATGGTAAAGAGATGGCTGCACTGATAAATGGTGGCTAAATGGTAAGGAGATGGCTAAATGGCAAAGGTCGCTAAATAGTAAAGAGATGGCTACACATTTAAATGGTGGATAAATGGTAAGGAGATGGCTAAATGGCAAAGGTGTATACATGGTAAGGAGATGGCAACACTGATAAATGGTGGCTAATTGGTAAGGAGATGGCTAAATGGCAAAGGTGGCTAAATGGTAAAGAGATGGCTACACATTTAAATGGTGGATAAATGGTAAGGAGATGGCTAAATGGCAAAGGTGTATACATGGTAAGGAGATGGCTACACTGATAAATGGTGGCTATATGGTAAGGAGATGGCTAAATGGCAAAGGTGGCTAAATGGTAAAGAGATGGCTACACATTTAAATTGTGGATAAATGGTAAGGAGATGGCTAAATGGCAAAGGTGTATACATGGTAAGGAGATGGCTACACTGATAAATGGTGGATAAATGGTAAGGAGATGGCTAAATGGCAAAGGTGTATAATGGTAAAGAGATGGCTACACTGATAAATGATGGATAAATGGTAAGGAGATGGCTAAATGGCAAACGTGTCTAAATGGTAAAGAGATGGCTACACATTTAAATGGTGGATAAATGGTAAGGAGATGGCTAAATGTCAAAGGTGTATACATGGTAAGGAGATGGCTACACTGATAAATGGTGGATAAATGGTAAGGAGATGGCTAAATGGCAAAGGTTTATAATGGTAAAGAGATGGCTACACTGATAAATGATGGATAAATGGTAAGGAGATGGCTAAATGGCAAACGTGTCTAAATGGTAAAGAGATGGCTACACTGATAAATGGTGGATAAATGGCAAGGACAGTGCAGGAAGACTGATTACTCTACACAGCCGGCAAGAATAGTAACAGGAGTGTGTGGGGGAGGGGGAGGATGGTAGGGGAGGAGAGGGGGCAAGGGGAGGGGGGAAGGGGATGGGGAGGGGGAGGCGGAGGGGGGGGAGAAGGGAGGAGGGGGGAAAGGGGAGGGGGCAAGGGGAGGACGGAAGGGAGGTGAGGGGGGAGGGGGAGGGGGGGAGGGGGAGGGGGAGGGGGAGGGGGGGGGGGAGGTGAGGGGGAGGGGAGAAGGGAGGGAGGAGGGGAGGGGGAGGGGAGAAGGGGATGGGGGAGGGGGAGGGGAGAAGGGGATGGGGGGGGGGGGGGGGAGAGAGGGGAGTTGGAATTGATGAGACAGAGGCGTCGATGGACCAGATGAGACGATGTCTTGAAGTTTAGATTGAATGATGGCTGGGTGAAAGCCCTGTGGTGTTCACCCGGACAGTCGCCCGGGGGTGGCCGGTGTTGCACAAAGCCAGGACTCACACCAAGGGGCCGACAGGGCAAGGTCTGCCTGCCCCTTTCCACATTCACCTTAAGATCGCCGATCCATTCTCACCCAGTGAGCCATTCCTAGCCACTCCCCCCCCCCCCCCGTATGGAAGGTGGAGGGGAAGGGTGTGTGTGGGATGGGCGAGGGGGAGGAGGGAGTTGGGGGGTGAAGGAGGTGGGAGGAGGGAGGTGGGAGGAGGGACGAGGGACGAGGGACGAGGGACGAGGGACGAGGGACGAGGGACGAGGGACGAGGGACGAGGAAGTGCGGAGGAGTTCCCATTGGTATGGTGTTTGAAGATTCGGTCACGTGATCACATACCTCACATGGCTATTCATTGTACCTTAAAGATGCAAAGCCCAATGAACGTGTGATGGGCTGCTTTCTAGTCAGTCTTCGGAATAATCAAGTTATCCTGAAGTCGCTTCAAACCCCGGGTCGGAGCCCGGTTTGTTCCGCTATAGTCAGAATAGACGTGACCTATCAGTGCCCAGTTGGGTCACATGTAACCTCCCACAGGAGGGTGGTGACTAGCCATGGGTGGAACAGTCCACCATCGGGACTGTTCCAGCTACCCTGTTGCCACCTGTCAATAATTCATATCGACAGGGTCAGCGTGGTTGACACTGCCACTGTATGGCAGCAAGGCTCATTATATACTACTACAAAAACATTTTCTAAATTTTCTAAATTAAAATACTTACCAAAATTTGATCCTACATATTCAAATTAGATACCGGTGCATTTATTAAATATTTCTTGCTGAACAGAAATATTATTCAGTCAATTTAAAATTGCACAGTCCAATGGTTTTGAGTTTGTCATTTTCTTAAATAAATAGAGTATTTGATCGCAAAAAAATCTACCTTCCTTTAGTTTGAAGTAACTTTTATTTTAAATGGCTAAGTTTTGAGATATTTGAAGTATAACGACTCTAAATTAATTTTGCCAAGCATGCCAAACGTCTGACACCATAGACTTCTGCAGTAACAGGTTCTATTAAATTGGCCCCGTATTCCATTCTATGTTTGAGAAGTGAACCAGTATCTAAGTTAGATATGTAGAATCAATTCTATAATTGTTCGACTTTTGACAATTTGATGTTTTCATCGCACTATACAGCTTCAATAAACATGTCACTGCTGAAACCTATGATATTTAACATTGTAAAAGACAATACATAAAGAAAGATGACAAAAAATTCAAAACCATCAGATAATGCAACTGCAATGGAATATTCATTTCGCAAAAATTTCAACTATTCAGATCAGAAATTGTAATAATAATATCTAAGGAATTTTGCTTTTAATTCTCCCTAGAAAGACCAAGGACTGCTCACATAGCCCTATTATGTGACCACCAACGAGGGAAGAATCATAAGGGATTCAAATTCACTATGATTCAAAGGAAGCCTTGTGAGACGTGCGTTGCTTGTTCATCGGATGGAATGAACTGGAAGTGGTGGGTTCAAACCCTGGTCAAGTCAAACCACAGACTTACAAAACATACTGTTTGCTTGTTGGGGATTGACATCCTAGTTAAGACCTATCACGACGGGTATCGATTTGTGACTGTCCACACTCATGGTAACTTTATAGTGCTGCTTCACTGGGAGACCAGACCGCTGGTACCATGACCCGATATCCCACTTAGTCATGTTATGCTGGTATTGAGCAAACTAGTCATTGCCCTATCCTATTAATGCCGAGCGCCAGGCTAAGTAATAAGAATCAATTTTGTAGTAATTGGTTTGACTCCACCTGGGTTCGAACCCACGATTTCCAGTGCAAAACAAGGACTGGTTGATTCAGTGCAAGGATAATGTGGCTGAGTGGGCTATTATATTATGGCATGGTGCAGATACCATGTCATACATCCCAGTTGATACGACGTAATACCCCACAATCCAGCCATACATGACCACGACCTATAATCAATGAACCATCACTTCTATTTCAAGAGTACTTCAGTGAAGAGCCCCATCAATCTAAGCGAGTGTTCCCTGGTCCATATCACATTAGTGGTTGAAAGGGTCCATTACTGTGCTCTAATAGCCACAGCTTGACACCCAAAGCCCACCCTTACCTGCATAGATTTAGCCAAAAATACCTCAGGGCATGAGTACTTGAACACTATGCAATCTACAAATATACATAGTTGATCAGGACACTTCTGAATGAATGAATGAATTAATTGAATTAATGAAGGACGACAGGAAGGGAGAACTAGGGGAAGGGGGAAGGCGGGGGGAAGGCGGAAGGAAGGAAGGATTAGGGGAAGGGGAAGGGGAAGGCGGAAGGAAGGAAGGATTGTTTGTTGTTGTTTGTTGTTGTTTTACGTCCTAGCAACATCTAAAGTCATATCAGGACGGTGGAAGGATGGAAGGGAGGAATGAATGAAGGAATGAAGGAAGGAAGGAATGAAGAAAGGAAGGAAGGAAGGAAGGAAGAACGTCATTCTAAATCCTAAATGGTCTACCCGCTATGGCACCACTGGCGAGGGTTCTGGCCTGACAAGAGGGGCGAGAGAGAATTCTCCTCGCCTCTCCTCCCCCACTCCAACTCACTCTCCTCCCCAACTCATTCTGCTCCCCATCTCACTCCGGATGGGGAGGAGAGAGAGGGAGAGTGGATTCGGCGAGGGGAAGAGGAGAGCGGAAGAGGAAGAAGGGGGGGGGGAGGCGGAGGGAGGGAGAGAGAGGGAGAGAGGGAGAGAAAGAGAGAGAGGGAGAGAAAGAGAGAGGGAGAGAAAGAGAGAGAGAGAGAGAGAGAGAGAGAGAGAGAGAGATAAAGACATAGACATGTGAAAATTAATCGAGCGCTCAAATTATATCCCGAGAATTATTGTTATTTCCGAAGATATATACATATCAATTGCAATTTATCCGATTTGGTCCAACTTTACTTCAATTTTATCTTGGTTCAACAAATCACCAAAAGGGTGAAGGGTGGAGGCGGGGGGGGGGGGGGGGGGGGGGGGGGGGGGGGGGGGGTTAGGTAGAACGGAAGAGGTGAGAGACGGGCCGTGCCACTAATTGTGTGTGATCGGACGCGGTGGTCGAATCGGTAGAGGGTAGGCCTCGCATGCGGGGAGATCGGGAGTTTGGCTCCCAGTCGAGTCAAAGACTAAACAAATTGATACTTATCGCTTCATAGCCTGGCATTAGGCATTAATAGGATATGGAAAGGACTGGTTAGCTCAGTGTCAGGATAATATGACTGAGTGGGATATCGAGCCTGATTTCCGAGTGGGGCAGCACTATAAAGTCACCATGAGTGTGCACTGTCACAAGTCGATACCCGTCCTGATATGACCGTAGATATTGCCAGGATGTAAAACCCCAAAAAGAAAGCAACCAACTAATTGTGTGCGCGTGCGCGTGTTTATATATATATATATATGAATGCGCATGCGCATTGCTGACTGACACTGACAGAACCGCCCGCCCGCCCGCCTGCTCCCTCACGCGGCGGGCGGGAATCAGAGACTGCCGATGTGACAGAACAGGCTAATGAGGCGAGAGCCTGCTAGTTATGCACGGGCTCGAAGCGGGGCGTGAGTGACACGCCGGGTGATAAAACCAGCGCAGGCGCCCTGACAGCCTAACGCACCACGCAGCCGTCTTCACGCACACTCAAGGGCCGGTCACACATACGTTAGTGAACGTAGTTGAACGTAGATAGAATAACGTGGGTGAAACATGGGTGAAAGGTGCTGTCACTACGTTCAAATACATTATGGTACGGCAGGTTTTGGTTGATGACCCACCTAATGGTACGAATAAATACGGTACAGTACGGATCCCGGTCTATTGTTATCCGGATCCCGGTCTATTGTTAACAATAGCCCGAACAACCTTCTCCAAAATGTATAGAGTGTTAACATCAAGTAAGATATTAATACAAACAAGGAAGCATATTCTTCAGTGTTATGTGTGGTCTACTCTAATGTATGGGGCTGAGACATGGACAATCTCTAAGAAAATGTACAAACGTTTAGCAGCATTTGAGATGTGGACTTATCAAAGGATGATGAAAATATCATGGACAAAGATCACCAACAAAGAAGTTCTCAGAAAAATTAAAAATAAGAAAAGCTTGTTTGCCACTATACAGACAAAGAAACTTATTTATTTTGGCCACATCATTCGTCAGAGTTCAATATACCATACATTGTTGGAAGGGAAGGTGAATGGCAGCAGAGGGAGCCCAAGAACATCATGGTTTACAAATATTTCACAGTGGACAGGCTTGAATTATTCACAGTCTATCAGAACAGCACACCATCAGGACAAGTGGAGAACCATTGCATCCAACCCTCGACTAGAGGACGGAACTATTGATTGATTGACGGATCCTGGTACTTTAAGGTACGGGTCCCGGTACGTTACGGTACAGATCCCGGTACGTTATGGTACATACCCCGGTACGTTACGGTACGGATCCCGGTAATCCAACTACATTAAACTACATTCAACTACGTTCAACTACATTCAACTACATTCAACTACATTCAACTACGCTCAACTACGTTCAACTACATTACCCTCCACTACGTTCAACTTTGTCCACTAACGGCTAAGTGACCATGGCAGAACGGTCAAGGTTTTGTGCGGGTCAGAGTGGTACGCTACATTACACTAAGAAGTATGCTAGAGTACGCTAGAGTACATTATCATCACTGAGGCTACGTCTGCCTCAAATGTAGTGGTCTTTTGAACATGTCCAAAGCGTAAATCGGAACTCACGGCCCACAGACGTTATTACCAAGTTATCATCACGGAGAAGTATGTTGAATTACATTGAACTACATCAGCTAGTACGTTCAACTACGACCACTAATGTATGTGTGACCGGTGTGGCGGTTTCAGCCGTGGGCCAGTTTCAGCCGTGCACATAGACTCAACTCAAGGCATTGTCAATGGTCGTGAGCAATCTTCATCCAGAAAATACAGAAAAAGTGAAATATCTCTAAAACCACACCACCTATTAACAAATCGCTTGGTACACATATAGAAAACATCTTAACCAAAAAGATTATATTAAATTTATACGGTTAGGGTTCTTGATTTCTATTAATTTTGAATAAAACTAATGTTTTGCACTGCATGTACCATCAAACTCAAGGCATTGTCAATGGTGGTGAGCAATCTTCATACAGAAAATCCAGGTAAAGTGAAATATCTCTAAAACCACACCACCTAGAAACAAATCGCTTGATACACATATAGAAAACATTTTTACCAAAAACATTATATTAAATTTATAAGGTTAGTGACTCACGACCATTGACAATGCCTTGAGTTTGAGTCTTTGCGCACGGCTGAAACTGACAGTGAGCTGAAACCGCCACACCAGCCCTCAGAGGGTAGCGCGCCGTGTTATGCCTAGTACACACCTACCGTATACGATTCGCGCACTAAAACCCGCGACTCGACCCGACCAGCTTAAAACTGAAAACGGGCCGATTCATTTTTCGAATCGCGAATCGCAATCGTAATCGGCCGGTTTTAGGCCTAAAACTGAGGTTTTATGCGCGAATTGCAATCGCTAGGCGTGTGCAGGGAGCGCACACCTAGCGATTTTTGTGTGCGAAACGGGCAGTTTTAGATCGTATACGGTAGGTGGGTGCGCACAAACGGTAGGTGTGTACCAGGCATTAGGCACCACGTACACTACTGCCCCCCTTGCCCCGCCCCCACCCACCGGCCTCCACTCTTCACCCACTCTCTATCCTGCCCCTCGCCCACCCACTCTCCTCCCCACTCATCCTCCTCCCCCACTCACCCTTCTCCCCCACTCACCCTGCCCCCACTCACTCTCCTCCCCCACTCACTCTCCTCCCGCCAATTCACGTTGAGCCGTAGAGGGCCGAGCTGCTCGTATACACAACTCGACGAGCGGGTTGTGGGGACGGGTTCGTCGATATCCGGTTCAATGTCACCACGTCGCGTTCCGCCCACCACGTGACCGACTACACGCATGCGCGGCGACAGTGAGTAAAGGCGCCTCACGAAACCGCCGACAGGGGGCCGGCGCGGGGTGGGGAATGCGGGGTATAGGACTTGATTCTCTCCGCGGTCAAAGTCACGGACGGCTCGAGAGCCTCCGGGGGTTGTGAGGCGACCAATGGGGCTAGTTTAGTCCGGGGTGGGTACACCCCTCACCCCCCACCCCCCACCCCCTCAACCCAACGTCAGGACTCGCCCACCACGCTTATGTTGGGGTGGATTGGGTGCTGGAGTTTTACGTCCTGCCAATATCTACTGTCATACCGACTTGTGACAGTGCATACTCATCGCGAATTCATAGTGCTGCCCCACTGGGAGACCGGGGCTCCGGCACCATGATCTACATCTGGGGTCATGCAGGATGGGTACCGACTTGTGACAGTGTGCACTCATGGTAATTTTCACAGTGCCGCCCCACTGAGAGACCAGGCCGCTGGCGCCATAACCCCCCATTTCCCACTCAGTCACATTATCCCGATACTGAGCTAACCAGTCATTGCCCTAGCCTAGTATTAGTGATGTCGAGTGCTAGGCTAAAACTAAGATTCCTTATATGCGGTATGCGGCATGCGGTATGCGAATGGGAGGATTCATTCTATGCAGTATGCGGCATGCGTCTGCCCACCACCACCACTACCATATGTTTCCCCTCCGCACCCCTGTGTGTGACAGTTCCGTAATGATCAGTAGCCTCTCCTCGTCTAAAACTAATGGACACGTCCGACTAAGGTTTCTATTCGCATACCGCATGCCACATGCCGCACCGATCGCTATAGGGACCGATCGAGTTGCCGCATCCGCATACCGCGTGTAAGGAATGTAACCCATTGACTTCAAGGCGTTTCGATTTTTTGCCGCATTCGCATTCGCATACCGCATGCCGTGTGTAAGGAATCTTAGCTTTAGTAGTCACCAGGTTGGAGAGCTTACCTCGTTCGGGCTATGGTGGTTAAAGTACCTCATTCGAGTACCGGATCAATTTCCAAGGTCGAATTTCATATAGAATTAAGGTGCAGCTTCACAAATATGGTTGTGGAACACTGAGTTTTGGGAAGTTTTCATATTGGAATACATCACTAGAAAGCAACAAATTATATCTAATTTCCTGAATATCCATAGGACATTTAGTTGGGACCGGATTGAGTAAATTAACAATGAATATTAGGAAATAATTCAGTAGTTACAACACATGGCTACAGGACAGAACTGCCCATGATAGTACTGTGTTGGTATAGCCATGAATCCCAAACAATAGAGGAACCTTCAGTCAACCATGGGGGTATATGCTGGTCTGTGGCACACTCATATACTTCCACTTGCCACTGGGGGAGTTCCTGTGGGGACTGTTGTACATCATTTAGATATATTTTTTGCATACCAATATATATATGCATAATAAATAATTAACTGTGATTATGCATCTGATGCATTATCACCACAAATATGACTTGTCTTGCTGGTACAACATTAAGAAAAACTTTATTGTATTTGATTTATTTTATTGTTGGTTATCACTTTTTATTTCTATTCATATTATTTAAGGGAAGGCCGGTGCCGGGAGGCCTGGCGCCGGGAGGCCGAGGGTCCCGGCGCTGGGAGGCCAAGGGTCCCGGTGCCGGCAGGCCGAGGGTCCCGGCGCCGGCAGGCCGAGGGTCCCGGCGCCAGCAGGCCGAGGGTCCCGGCGCCGGCAGGCCGAGAATCCCGACTTTAGCCGACTCGACTTTACCCGACCTGGCTTTACCCGACATGGCTTTACCCTACACAATTTTACCCTACTTGACTTTACCAGACTCAACTTTACCCGACTGTACTTTACCCGACTGTACTTTACCTGACCCAACTTTACCAGACTCTACTTTAACTGACTCTACTTTACCCGACTCTAACCCAACTCTACTTTACCCGACTCGACTTTACCTGACTCGACTTTACCCGACTCGACTTTACCCGACTCGACTTTATCTGACTCGACTACATCCGACTCGACTTTACCCAACACCCAAATACATATACATACATATACATAAATATACGTACATATACATATACATACATATACATACATATATACATACATATACATATATACCCATACATATGCATACATACACATATACATGCATACACATGCATACACATGTATACCCATGCACACACATGCATACACATCTATATACATTCATATAAATATATATATGCATACATATATATACATACACATACATACACATACATATACATATATACATATATATGCAGACATATATACATATATATGTATACATACATACCTATGTAGACATATATACATGAATATATACATGCATATAAATACATATTGTATTTAGAGATGACTGCATCACATATCTTAGAGTGGTCCTCCATTTGTCACTGCTAAGTTAATCCATATGTAGTCTGGTAAGTTAACACATGAGTAATCTGTTTCACTCTCAGACTTATTGCAAGGGGCCTAAGCTCTGCCACTTTAAGACTCAGATTGTAACCAAAAACTGCCAAGGAAAGCTTTCACACCTCAGGTTACCTAATGGTGCTCTGGGTTGCACATCCACTGACAGCTTCACTCACTGACTGTGAATGTGTTACAGCTTATGCCCTTGGACTAGGTGTGACAGTGGATTGGATTTGGTTTATAAGGGTCTGTGCCACAGTGCACTGCACACACATATTTCTGAAGGCACACACTACACAACAGTCAACTTGTTACTTGCAAATGGATTACTATTGTGATGGATTTGACACAGTCATCCCTACATTTAGGAACACTGGTAAGTTATTCTTCAACTGATATTGCAATATTATGTATATATTATATATAATATTGGGGAGGGGGTTGTTGCGGTTATATACATATAACTTTATGAGTATGTGTATGTGTACATGTACATGCATAATAACAAATAAAATTAATATAATATAAATGGAATATTATTTAGGGTAATGGCAGTGTTTGGTTAAAATCTGAGGGTGAAAGTGTCAGAGCTTGGCCCCTTGCATTGGTGCAATAAGTCTGAGAGTGAAACAGACTACACATGCGTTAACTTACCAGTGACAAATGGAGGACCACTCTACAATATGTAATGCAGTCATCTCTAAATATATTATGTATTAACATATATATATCTATATATACATTTATGTAGTCATATATATAGGTCTCCATATGTATATATGTGTACATATATGTAGATGTGAATGCATGTATATATATAGACATATGATATAGATATATATATACATAAGTGCATATGTCATATTTATATATGTATATACACATAGGTATATGTATTTTTATATGTATACACATATGTATGTGTACATGTATATTTATATCTATATCCATATATGTATGTATATATGTCAGGTCGGGTCCAGTCAGGTCGGGTCCAGTCAGGTCGGGTGAAGTCAGGTCGGGGAAGTCAGGTCGGGTCCAGTCAGGTATGGTCAAGTCAGGCGGGTCAAGTCAGGTCGGGTAATGTCATGCCGGGTAATGTCAGGTCAGGTAATGTCAGGTCAGGTCAAGTCAGGTCAGGCAAAGTCATGTCGGGCAAAGTCAGGTCAGGCAAATTCAGGTCGGGTAACATCAAGTTGGGTAAAGTCAAGTCGGGTAAAATCATGCCGGGTAAAGTAAGGTCGGGTAAAGTAGAGTCAGGTAAAGTCAGGTTGAGTAAAGTGGAGTCGGTAGAGTAGAGTCAGGTAAAGTAGAGTTGGGTAAAGTAGAGTTGGTTAGAGTAGAGTCAGGGAACGTAGAGTCGGGGAAAGTAGAGTTGGGTAAACTAGAGTCGGGTAAAGTCGTGTCGGATAAAGTCGTGTCGATTAAAGTAGAGTCGGTCATGTAGAGTCAAGTAAAGTAGACTCGGGTAAAGTAGAGTCGGGTAAAGTCTGGTCGGGTAAAGTCTGGTCGGGTAAAGTAGAGTCGGGTAAAGTAGCATCAGGTAAAGTAGAATTGGTTAAAGTAGAGTCGGAGAAAGAGTGTATTGCACATGTAATATACAATGTATCTGGACACTTTGATTATTGTTCTTTATGTATATACAGTATAACCCCGTTAAACCAAGCTCAGTTAAACCGAACGATCGGTTAATCCAAACAAACGTCTAGGGTCCCTTCAAAATACTACCATTTATCATATAAAAAAAGTCGGTGGGATCTCAGGTGACCTTATAACCACGTGAAAGTTTGGTTTAACTGTACCGGAAGTGGCCTGGGCATTAAATGCTGTTTGGATTAACTGATAATTTGGATTAAACGACTGCGGTTTAACCAAATGTTTTATATGATAAATGGTAGTATTTTGCGGGCTGCCAAAAAAAGTTTAACCAAGCTTGGTTTAATGGGGTTGTACTGTATCCATATATAAATATATATTTGGTGAGTGGTTGGCATTTTTATTTGATTTATTTTACTTTTGTTTATTACATTTTACTTCTATTCAAATATTTAGGATGTGGTTGAGGGAGGCTCGGAACCGGGAAGCTGGGAGGCTATACATACCGTTTTAAATGCGATAAAGTGTTTATTAATATATGTATATGTGTGTATATGTATATATGTATATATGTATATATGCTGTCACAACAATAAAATAAATCAAATACAATAATATTTAGGGTAGCAAGACAAGCCATATGTGTGGTGATAATGCATCAGATGCATAATCACAGTGAATTGTTTATTATGCATATATATATATATTGGTATGCAAAAAATATATCTACATGATGCACAACAGTCCCCACAGGACCTCCCCCAGTGGCAAGTGGAAGTATAAGAGTGGGCCACAGACCAGCATATACCCCCATGGTTGACTGGAGGTTCCTCTATTGTTTGGGATTTATGGCTATACCAACACAGTTCTATGATGGGCAGTTCTGTCCTGTAGCCATGTGGTGTAACAACTGAATTATTTCCTAATATTCACTGTTAATTTACTCAATCCGGTCCCAACTAAATGTCCTAGGAAGATCCAGGAAATTAGATAGAATTTTTTGCTTTCTAGTGATGTATTCCAATAGGAAAACTTCCCAAAACTCAGTGTGCCATAACCATATTGTTGAACCTGCTAACTAATCCTATATAAAATTCGACCTTGGAAATGGAACCGGGGGTCGAATGAAGTATTTAACCACCATAGCCCGATCGAGGTAAGCTCTCCAACCTGGTCACAAGTAACAATTTTGTACGTCATTGGTTTGAACACACCCACTCCACACCCACATAAGCCCCGTTCAAACTGGGCAGTTAATTCGATTCATATGAATCGACTTGTCTAGTTCGCTTCACATTCGCCCTGTGGACGCTACGCTAAAGCGATTTAGGGCTGAATCGATTCATATAAATCGGATTTTATAAACCACCTAAGCATGTGGTTTATATGAACCGAATTTTATGATTCAACTTATATCGCCCGTGTGAACCCAACCGACTTACTTGAGGTGGATTAAGGACATCACACTATATAATATAATTTGATCTATGAAACCGCTAGCTGTGCACAGATATTTTTTTCATAATTTATTTTTAGGGTTTCACTGCCCAGCAGAAGTTTTGACTGTTCCAAAACAATACGATTCAGTTAATACATATCTAGGTCGAACCCACACTCTCTCGTGCGAAACGAACCCAAACTGGCGCTGGTTAGTCTGGACTTGCTCATGCGCAGATATCCACTTCCGCCTTAAACCGCTCCGTGTGTGGACACGACACTAGTTCGCCTCATCTAGTTCGCCTTATCTAGTTCGGCCTAAAGTGGTGCTGTGTGAACGGGGCTTTACACTGCATACACTCTACGCCACACGTACAACACACACACCTACACCCACACCTTCACCCTCACACCCTCCACCCACTTACACCTCACACTCTACACCTACGTACACTGCAGACACTATACACCATACATACACCACATACGCACACACACGTACAACCACACCTTCACCCTCACACCCTACACCCACTTACACTGCAGGCACTATACACCACACATACACCAACACACACACGTGCACACCACCTTCACCCGCACAACCACTTACACCACACACTCTACACCCACTTACAGTTACACTGTCCATCCCATAATACAGCCCCGTACACCACACACACCCGTACACCACTACACACCTCCGTACATGACCAGACGGGATGGCCGAATGAGTTAGAGCGTCCGTCTCCGTGTTGGTAGATCGTAGAGTCGTGGGTTCGAACCCTGGTCGAGTCAAACCAATGACTTAAAAATTGATACTTGTCGCTTCCTAGCCTGGCGCTCGGCATTATTTGGACTGGTTGGCTCAGTGTCAGGATAATGTGACTGAGTGGGATATCAGGAGAAACCTGAAGCTGAGAGACATTAAGACCGACTCATGGACATCACTCTCACAGCAGAGAGCTAAATGGAGAGCGGCAGTCAAGTCAAGTAATGAAAGCAGTCTTTGTCGCATCGCGACCGACAGCATGATGATGATGATGGGATATCAGGTCATGGTGCTGGCGGCCTGGTCTTCCAGTGGGGCAGCACTATAAAGTCGCCATGAGTGCGCACTGTCACAAGTCGGTACCCGTCCTGATATGACCTAAGATGTTGCTAGGACGTAAAACAACAACAAACAAAACACACACCCGTACACGACCACTACACCCTACACCCCCTTCCCCCCGCCCCCGCCTGACGGGCGGGCAGGTAGCCACATTCATTACCGACTGCCTTTGTCACGTGACCGCCACTGTACCAGCGCCCAGTGCGGACGTAACTCACCAGCGGGCCGAGGTAGTGCGCAACTTCCGGTGTGAGTGGGCCCTGAGTCGACTGACAGGCCAGTCTGAAACACCTGCTGAGCAGTTCGTCCGTCAGCGGGTCTGTCGGGCGCAATACAGCCCCCACCTGCCACAGTCCATGTGCAATGTGCAAATTGAAGCCAGGGTTAGTTAAGGCCTTGTCACATTAAGACGAATCTCGCAATTGCGTGGCCAACACGTAAAATCACTTTTTTAAATCGAGAAGCGTCAAACTTTTCGGTGTCGGGGCAAAGTTGGACGTATACATACTGTATACATAGCTTATGGCCAACATATGGCTAATGTACCTCACGGTGAAAAATGCTCAAATTATGCTCAAGGTACGTTCACAGAATGCCGGTGAATGTTATATACGTTATTCGATCGTCAGAACTACGCCTCATATGTTACATATATCAAGACATGCTGAAGAAACGCTAAACGTATGTTCCCACTGCCTTTAAACGTAGGTCAACGTAGTGCAATGTAGTGAACGTTTGTCTAACGTACATCGACTTACGCCTAATGCATACATAACGTACGGCAGGCGTAAAATCCACACGTTGTCGAACTTTTTCGTACATCAACATTTTTTTGCATGCACAAAACTTTGCCAACCCCCTGACATGTGACGCCGTATCTCGATGAACGTTGACATACATTGACATATACCAATGAGCGCCTAACGCACGTGTAACGCATAATGACGTAGCGGCCAAAAATCACATACATTGGCATACATTGGCATACGTAGATGTGTCATAATGTGACAGCCCCTTTACTCCACGTGTGCTCTCTGCCAGTCGCACCCGCACCTACCCGCACACACCTACACACATACATGGACCACCCTGCCAGCACAGATCAACCCGACGTCAGAAGAGCGGACGTCATAGGTAGACCTAGTGTTCACCATTCCATGTTTTTCGTGTTTTTTTGTCTCACTCCGCCTCTGCAGTAAGAAAGAAAGAAAGAAAGAAAGAAAGAAAGAAAGAAAGAAAGAAAGAAAGAAAGAAAGAAAGAAAGAAAGAAAAGAAAAAAGAAAAGAAAGAAGAAAAACAGAAAGGAAAGGAAAAGAAGGAAAAGAAGGAAAAGAAGGAAAAGAAAGAAAAGGAAAAAAGGAAAGATAAGGAAAGAAAACAAGAAAGAAAAGGAAAGAAATGGAAAGAAAAGGAAGGAAGAAAAGGAAAGAAGAAAAGGGAAAAAAAGACAGGAAAAAATATATATTCACAAAAACAAAAAAAAATAGATCTAAGAATATTCTATACACCGTACACAATATATGTGTGGGGAGCAGGTCACTGTGCAGCACGCTCTGTGGAAAAGGCCTTATAAGCGGATTTCACCACCAACACGCCCTCTGACGGCAATGAAAAGACCTAAAGTGATGGATAGCAGCTCAGTGGAAAAGGTATGTTAAAACGCACCAAGCATTGACAAGCATTACTTAATGGAGGGCCGAATAGAGAGGCCATTGGCATTGAAATTGTTGAAAAACAGACTAAAAAGACTAATTTAATTAGCATCAACTGCAATTCAAATTTGTGCTTTTTAATTTTGTGTATTTATTTACTCAGGAGAAGTTTATTTCTAGTTATATCTGAAAAGTACATAGTGCAATGAAAGCATCAAAGTTTCTAAACAAAAGAATTTGGTAGATTTGATTCTACATATCCACCTTTGACACTGGTGCATTTATTAAGCATTTGTTGCTCCATACAAAAGAATACTATGTCAATTTAATAGAGTCTGCTCCTGATGAAGCCTACATTGTCAATAGTGAGATGTGCACCGAAAATAATCTTGCATGTTTTCACTTAAAATATCTCCAAAAGTAACCATTAAAAATAAAAGTTAGAGTAAGGTAGGTTATAAAGATCAACCTATAATATTTATCTTTTTTTAAAAATGACAGAAATTCTAAATCACCGGACTGTGCATCTTTTATGTTTTTTTGGTTGTTTTTTTGTGACAAGTTTTTTCTTCTGCCCATAACGTATAAGCTCCCATGAGGGTGCTTGTTTTCAACGCTGGACAGCTGTGATACTGGGTTGGTCTGGTCCCGCACTCAGGAGTGTTTACCTGATCTTTCTCGGGCCAACCTTTTGCGGTTTCGGGTATTAGTAGTTTCTATATTAGTTTTTTTGAATTTTCAAAGTTTTTTCTTAACCTGTTTATGATAACTTAGCCCACTATGTACATCTACCCAGATGACATACAGGCCTGCGGGAGAGGATCCGTGTTAAACTTATGAACAAAGCCTACAAAAGATGATACTTGGGGCTACCCTGCCTCGTGTACCGCATTACTAGGATAGGACAACTTGTAAAAATATACGGATTTTCGGTTCGGTATTATATATTGGCAGAGAGCATTATTATCCTCGGGCGACGGAGTGGGGACCAAGGTTATGTAATAGAAAAGCAGTGGGTGCCTCACTCGCTTTGTGACATATTAGGCTATGTGAAATATATGTTAATACATAGTGCCCGAGATTATGACAAGATGTTCCTATATAAGAGACAGTTAATGTTTGCTGAAATGTTCCCTCTATGCACCAGTAAGGGTGCAAGTGGAGGAGAAGGACATTTTTAATATATATATTTATTTTAACTGTCTGCAACTACCTGTTACCACAGGGTCGATGGGCAAACACACCAGCCTCATCTACATACTTTATGGATTGCCACCTAGAGATGGGTTGAGTGACAGCTACCCATATTGGGGTAGTCGCCACCCAGGCTGTGGAGGGTGCTTGATTGGCTGGCTGTGGGAGGCCCAGTCACCTGCACCCCTTTGCCCCACCTGACCCCACAAGCCTCATTTTGATATTGATTATTCTAGACAATCTGAACTATATGCTGCTACAGGCACTACTAGAATACACTTCCGTATGGACTCTTGAATTCTACTCTACTCCTGACTCTTGAGTGAGACACACTCTTCTCTTGGGCAGGAACCCAGACATTCTGTCTGATGCTCCACCTTTCATATACAAACTGAGCTGTGTGCAACAACCATGGGACTCCGGTTCAATGGGCTGTTGGCACTGATTCATATACATACTAAAGAGAGTAATGAGGCTCTTTGTGGACAGAAGGTAAGGGGTCAGGGTGATAGGTCACTAGTAGGTGAACAGGAGTTGATGCCAATAAAGCACAACTTCTTCACTGTCAATCTTGCGTGACTTGTCTTCCCTTTCTTCCTTATGAGTTTGTTGGAGAGGGGCATTAGGTGTGAACTGACAGACAGTTGTCAGAACGCTCCAGGGGAGAGTTTGTGGTATATCTGGGGCTCTGACGGCCAGGCATCCAGAAATATTAGAAACTGGTTGACCTAGTGTTGGGATGATGTTCTTTTTTTTGTACATTAGTTATTTAAGCAGGGGAAATTTCAATCGTGGATGATTGGTCTTCCTCATTCCACTGCTCCTTTCCCTTTCCTAATAATGCTGAGTGCCTGGCTAGGAAGTAGCAAGTATCAATTTTTAAATCATTGGTTTGACTCGACATGGGTCTGAACCCATGATCTACCAACATGGCAGACGGACGCTCAAACTCATTCGGCCATCCTGTCTGGTTTGATGTGATGACTGGGATGCCAAAACTCAGTTGGGCGGAGGGGCACCCATCAAGCGCACACTGTCACATGTCAGTATATATGGCTAGGAGATAAAGCTCCTGATAAACCAAACCAAACACAGTTCAGGATAAAGCTTCGCAAGGAAACCTACGCAGACCCTCACGTTTCACACGTGAATAGAGATGCCATAGCACTCGTTGTTTACAAGAGGAGGGTTAAAATAAAAACTCAACATTTCACACAGCATACCACTAGCACCACCAGCAGCAGCAGTACCAGCAGCAGCAGCAGTACCAGCAGCACTGGCAACAGCAGCAGTAACAACAGCACCACTCCCAGTAATAGCAGCGCCATTAACAGCACCACTACCACCACCAATACCACCCCTAACACTACCAGCAATACCAGTAACAGGACCACCACCCACCACACACCACCACCACCACACTCACCAGCACACACAGAACAACCACCCCAACCACTACCACCACCGCCATCCCACCACCACCCACCACCACTACACACCACCGCTACACACCAGCACCACCACCAGCACCACCACCACAACCGCCAGAACCTGAACCACCATCGGTAGCAGCAGTAGCAGCGCAAAGGGCAGATTGTTAAAGTAATACTATGAGAATCAATTGCGAGGCTGTCCCGTCACTTGAAGAAGTCTCAGCGGGGAAAAACACGGACATGCGCAATACGGATCAATAAGGCTGCTTTCAGTGTACGCCGAGAGGGGGCGCGCGGGCGCCTCGTCCAATAAACCTCCCCATCGGTAAATACCGCGCCATACTGTAACTCAATTTCGACTGGAGGGAATGACAGATAGGTTGGCTGGTTGGTTGTTGCAGTTTTACATCCTGGCAACATTTAAGGTCATATCAGGACACGTATCGACTTGTGACAATGTGCACTCATGGTGATTTTATAGTGCTGCCCCACTGGGAAATCAGGCTGCCAGAACCATGACCCAATATCCTACCCAGTCATATTAGCCTGACACTGAGCTAACCAGTCATTGCCCTATCCTAATAATGCTGAGCACCAGGCTAGGAAGCAACAAGTATCAATTTTGTAAGTCATTGGTTTGACTCGACTGGGAATTGAACTCCCGATCTCCCGCATGGGAGGCCTGCGCTCTACTGATTCGACTACCGCGCCCGGTATATTTTTACAGTTTATGTTTAGGCTCGTGCCGGTGGCGGTGCCACCGGTCACGTGAGGGAGGGGCGACATACATCGAGTAAGGTACCTAATCAGTACATATCGGAGTAATAAACATGTAATTCCCTTCGATGCCTTTATACCCCATAATGCTTTTTATATATATATATATATATATATATATACATACATACATACATACATACATACATACATACATACATACATACATACATACATACATACATACATACATACATACATACATACATACATACATACATACATACATACATACATACATACATACATACATACATACATACATACATACATACATACATACATACATACATACATACATACCATACATACATACATACATACATACATACATACATACATACATACATACATACATACATACATACATACATACATACATACATACATAACATACATACATACATACATACATACATACATACATACATACATACATACATATATATATATATATATATATAATATATATATATATATATATATATATATTCATTCGAAATCAGGAAGCAGAGTGACTGCCCGGGGCAGAGATCGCCCGGTGGCAAATCCCGGGCAGGTCAACGATTGGACAATAATATAACTAACAAAGTATACGAAATAATAAATAATAATGAAACTCCGCCTGTTTTTATATCTGCATAATTCATTATACATCCTATTATATATATGTAGCATTAGCAGTGGCAATGAAATGTACATATACTCATATCCCTTACTACATTTTCTAATACTTGCTATTAAAAAAAATAAGGCAAGTTATAAATACCCCCCACCCCCTACCATGAGAATCAATAGCGACCCCTCCTACTACCTTCACCTCGACCCATTCCATATGCCCCCTGACTGGAGGTTGATGAGTGTGTGTGAGTGTTGTGTGAGTGTGTGTGTGAGTGTATGTGTGTGTGAGTGCGTGTGTGAGTACGTGTGAGTGAGTGTGTGTTAGTATGTGTGAGTGTCTGTGAGTGTGTGTGTGAGTGTGGTGTGTGAGCGTCTGTGAGTGAGTGTGTGTGTGAGCTTGTGCGAGTGAGTGTGTGTGAGCGTGTGTGAGTGTGTGTGTGAGTGTGTGTGAGCGTGTGTGAGTGAGTGTGTGTGAGCGTGTGTGAGTGAGTGTTTGTGAGCGTGTGTGAGTGAGTGTGTGTGTGTATGCATATATGTATGTACATCTACGTGTCTGCGTGCGCATGCATATCAGTGCCCATAAAATGTTAAGCATTTCTGTGCTCTATTTTACCTGTTGGAAACTTTATATTTTACTTTTAGACAGTTATGGCTATCCACTGTATGGCCCCCAAAATACTATGCTTACGTTTTGTGCTGGGGGGGGGGGGGGGGGGGGGGGGGGGGCGACGGTCGCTAAACAAACAAACAAATAAAAGGCACATATACTCACTCATATGTCGTTACTGTATATTCTAATGTTTTCGATTAAAAAAATAAGCTTGCAAAAGAATTAGTTCCAATAAATAAATTATATAAATTATATGTAGGCCCTATATTTATATATATGGGTCGTTTTCAGAAACTGTGTACCACAAATTTGGCTTTCACAGTACATTGTTAATTATTTTACTCTCCTTTTTTCGTGTGGGGGGGGGGGGGGTAGTACATTTGTTTAATGACCGCCTCACAAAAAGGTAACATCGCCTATTGAGGGAGGGGGGGGATACTAAGTTAACTAGTTATTATTGACTCTGTGTATTAAGCATGTTAGCAATACTATATACATTAATCTATCACACAAAATGGATTCGAAATATGTCTATGTGATTTTTTGCTAAAGTGAAAATTTGCATATTGACACCATGCATCTACCCAGGTGGGTTCTTTTTCAATTTATTTTCTTGTAAGACACAATCTTTTTGGCTAAGTTGTAATCAATGAAATAATGTTTCGTTTGTTGTGTGTGCTAAAATGATGTAATGGATGTGTGTTAAAATGATGTTATGAATGGATGCTAAACAGTTCATTTCAATGGCTTTCTTGATTTGCATGAGATCAAAATTAAAAAGGGAAAAAAATTAATTCAACTATGTCATATGAAGGCATTTCTTTTTCAAACTTACAAAATAAATATGTATGGTTATAATATAAACAAAAAATTCTCTCTCTCTCTCTCTCTCTCTCTCTCTCTCTCTCAATCTCTCTCTCATTCTCTCCGCGCATAAATATGTGTATATATATACTCATATGTTCTTACAATATATTCTAATATTTGGTCTTATAAAAGGTAATTTGCTATACTTATAAAACAAGCATTGATGTTTCTAAAAGGAAAAGTTTGTTTTATTTAACGACGCCTTTAGAGCACATTGATTTTCATCTTCGGCTATTTGACATAAAATATATGGTCATTTTGACATATTTCTTTGGAGGAAACTCACTGCCGCCATATAGGCTATTCTTTCCGATAAGCAGGAAGGGATCTTTTATATGCACTTTCCCACAGATATATATATATATATATTTGTCCATAAAATGTATATATACTCAGTCCTATATTGCACATTCTAATATTTGCTATTTAAAGAAAAAACATTTAATCAACTTAGAAAAGAAAGATGGATGCTTTCAATAAATTGGTTTAAAAAACCATGGAGTTCTTGGATGACGATGAAGTGTTAGTGAATTGGCGACGGTGGTGCCACCCGCCCCACCTACTTCCGCCCCCTGTCGGTGACAGCTTACACCTCCCTAATCACTGCACGATGAGGGTACGAGTTCTATTTATGGACCTCGCCACAAACGACCGCCCGAAATAGCGCAGCACGCGGGAACAGCGGGAACAGCGGTCAGTTTGATCAATGTACAAGGCGATTTTATTCATAAGGCATCGCTTTGACTCGGCAGAGATTCGAACGCCCGACCTTCCGCACGAGAAGCCTGCGCTCTACCGATTCGGCAATCATTGCAGGTGAGAGGTATAATGACGCAATTGGTACATTTAAACACGAGTGCCGTAAGTCCGGCCGAATTGCACGAGTGCGGTACGAATTCACTGGTCTGTAGTTCCATAGCAGAATAGCTCTATAGAAGTGCAATAAAGAAATATATAAACACTAAAAGACATGATTGCACACAGTTGTAGGCATCATAACCATTAGCATGGGTGTATCAGATGGGATGGCCGAGTGAGTTAAAGCGTCCATCTCCCGTGTTGGTACACCGTGGGATCGTGGGTTCGAACCCTGGTCGAGTCAAACCATTGACTAAAAATTTGATACTGGTCGCTTCCTAGCTAGGTGCTCGGCATTATTAGGATAGGGCAAGTTTGGCTCAGTGTCAGGATAATGTGACTGAGTGGGATATCAGGTCATGGTGCTGGTAGTTTGGTCTCCCAGCAGGGGCAGCACTATAAAGTCATCATGATTGTGCAGTCACAAGGCGGTGCCCGTCCTGATATGACCTTAGATGTTGCTAGGATGTAAAAGAACAACAAACAAACATCAGCATGGGTGAGTGTAGTGCTTTCCAATAGGCTTTTGACTTCGATCCATTTCAAATCGCCTCCCTCTGCTTCCGCTGGTGTGAAATCATTTCTTTCAATTATATAAATAATATGTACCAAACACAATGGTTAAATTATTAAATCTGAGGAGTTCCCTTTAGTAAAACCGGACGGAATGGCCTAATGAGATGAGCGTCCGACTCCATATTTGGTAGATCGTGGCATTCAAATTCCACGGGTTCGAACCCTGGTCGAGTCAAACCAATGAATTTTAATTGATACTTGTCGCTTCCTAATCAGGCGTTTGGCATTGTTAGGGATAGGGCAAGGACTGGTTGGCTCAGTGTCAGGATAATGTGACTGAGTCGAATAACAGGTCATGGTGCTGGTAGCCTGGTCTCCCAGTGGGGGCAGCACTATAAAGTCACCATGATTGGTCACAAGTCGGGACCCATCCTGATATGACCTTAGATGTTGCCAGGACATAAAGCAACCCCAAGCAAACAAACTCACCTGCAATGATCTGTTGGTAACTTGTAACCTACATTATATATTAGGTGGCTTGTTTTTGTTGTTTTTTCAAGGAAAATAAATTAGAATTAGTAAAAAAAACCTTTACACCAGCTTTAGTAAAACGTCCCCACGTGCAGCCCCTTCATCAGCATCATTTAGCAGCCGGGGGCAATGCCCCGGGTGGACGGCAGGGATGTCCCCCTCTTCTCGAAAAGTCATCGTGCATTTCCATAAAGATTGCATCATTAATGAGCAAAAACATCCCCCTCCCTACAACACAGACACACATATTTAATCATTTTTACACAACTACACGCAGAACCCATATATCTTTTATTTTCCTCCTCTCTTCCACTTTTTTAAAATATATAATATATATAATATATATATAATATATATAATATATCAAATATATATAATATATATAATACATGTTTGTTAGGGTTTTACATATCAGGATGGGTACCAGCTTGTGACAGTGCACATGGCGTCTTTACAGTGCTGCTCCACTGGGATTTGTTGCCATCGGCCATAGCTTGCCGCTCTTTCTTCACTTCTTGACGAGCCAACAACCTGAAAACTGTTTCGCTCAGTCGCCATGAGTGCGCACTGTCACAAGTCGGTACCGGTCCTGATATGACCTTAGATGTTGCTAGGACTTAAACCAACAAATAAACAAACAAACCCACCCTACTTCTTTTGTTTGTTTTCCTCACAGGGCTGGGCCCAGACGCTCCTGTACTATTGTAATAAACTCCCGTTAACTGTCTTGCCTTGTATACGTGTACGATGCTTTAGCTGAATCACAGCTGCTGACGTAGAGTCGTGATAGTTGACAATCCCCAGAGTTTCCAATGAGCTAGCTGTCTGTGCGTACCCTTAATAAACACGATCACCAACATCTCAGAATGCTGATGTGATAGTCACGTGACTAGACATTTGGCGGACTTCACCAACAAAACCAGTTTCAACAACAAAACACTAAAGGAGTAACTGAGTGAGGTTGGTTATTGGTTGGTTGTTGGAGTATTATGTCCTCGCAACATATAAGGTCATAGCACGTCAGGACGGGTACCGTCTTGTGACAGTGCGCACTCATGATGACTGTATAGTGCTGCTCCTGTAGGAGACCAGACCACCAGTACCATGATCTGATATCCCACTCAGTCACATTATCCTGACACTGAGCCAACCAGTCCTTGCCTTGTCCCAATAATGCTGAGCGCCTGGCTAGGAAGTGGCAAGTATCAATTTTGAAGTCATAGGTTTTACTCGACCAGGATTTGAACCCATGGGTTCGAATCCCATGATTTACCAAAATGGGAGACGGACACTCAACTCACTTCGACCATCATGTCTTTCAAGGAGAGAGTAGAGTGAGTGAGTGAGTGTGAGTGAGTGCATGTGTGTATGTGAGTGTGAGTGAGTGAGTGTGTGAGTGAGTTTGTGAGTGAGTGAGTGTGTGAGTGAGTGAGTGAGTGAGTGCATGTGTGAGTGAGTAGAATGAGTGAGTTAGTAGAATGAGTTAGTGAGTGAGTAGAATGAGTGACTGAGTGAGTGAATGAGTGAGTAGAACGAGGGAGCAGAATAAGGGACAGAATGGGAGTAGAAGGAACGAGGGAATATGTGAGAAGGATGAGTGAGTAAATGAGTGAACTTCAGCTGTAATAAAACATAATATGTACTCAAGGTGGCCACAGCAATACACTTATCAAAACCCAAACGGAATTCTATTCGAATGAACTATTTACAAATCCGCAATATCTTCTTAGCCCTTGCCCCAATATCTCAGACTGTCCAGTGTGTTATCAACCGCAACTAGGTTTTTCCTGATTAAACTTCCCAAACCACTCCGCTTTTTCTGTCATGCTCTCCTTTCCCGGATTCTTACAAATCTTGTGAAAATGAAAATAAGGAGGGCTGAGTAAATAAGACTACAGCTTACACTGCTTCATCACCTCTAAATAGAACGCGCACTGCGCGGCGGGGCGTCCCTGCGTGATGACGTCATCATATCACATGAGCCATTCACTTTCAAGCTAGGATTCCTTATACGCGTTATGCGGTATGCGGTATACGAATGGCATGATTCCTTCTACGCGGTATGCAGCATGCGGTATGCAGCATGCGGCGAGGTCTCAGACAGGGGTTCCTACCTTAATCCACAGAAATAGGAATAGTTATCTATGCTTTGGCAATTATAAAGGAAGGAACCCCCATGTGAGACTAATCACTATGTACACGGCACGACTACCACCACCACCACCACCACCACCACCACCACCACCCCTACCACTACCACTACCACTACCACCATATGTTTCCCCTCCTCACACACTAATCACTATGTACACGGCACCCCTCTATGCCTGTGTGTCCCCTCCGCACCCCTGTGTGTGACCGTTCCGTAATGCTCAGTCGCCTCTCCTAGTGTTAAACTAATGGACACATCAGACTCAGGTATCTATTCGCACCCCTCTTGCCACATGCCGCATGCCGCACCGATCGCTACATGGACCGATCGGAAAAACGCATTCGCATTCGCTACCGCATACCGCATGTAAGGGTTGTAGCCCATTGACTTCAAGGCGTTTCGATTTTTTGCCGCATTCGCATTCGCATACCGCATACCGCGTGTAAGGAATCTCAGCTTTACTCCACACTGACTTAGACGCTCTCTGTGTCAGGGGACTTAAAGCTGCATAATTCGATGAAATATAACATTTTCAAAACCAAAGGATTATCTAGATTTGATTCTACATATCTAACTTAGACAATGATGCATTTATGCAAAAAAAAAATTAAAAAAAATTAAAAAAAATTAAAAAATGGTGACCATTCCCCGCCGGTGCCTGAAAAATGAAATGCCCTTGATGTTTTAGCTGGATTTCTTAAAAGAACTGTTAAAAATGTGTCGAGCTAGCAGCGATTCAACTTATGTCAGTTTTAGATGCCAATACATAACTGTATGGTTGCTTTACATGTCGGGAGGCCTCAAACATATGTAAAAATTAAAATATTTGATTTTCAAAAATTATAATTCTAGAGTTGTATGATACAACACTAAAAAAAACCACGGGGAGAAACTTGCCCGCTCGATCTTCATTTGCGTGATCACAAGGAAGATCACCAACTTTTGTTCCTTACTTGTGTTTGCCTTATTAAGCATTTGCTGACACATAGAAGGGAAACATTGAGTCAATTTAATAGAACCTGTTAGTACCGAAGTCTATGATTGTCAAAATTAATTTGACACGATTGAACTTCAAATATCTCAAAAGTCAGCTATCTAAAATAAAACTTACTTAAAATAAAATAATATAGATTATGACGATCAATGTAATATCTTTATCGCAGAAAAATGACAGAAGTTCAAAAACATCGGACTATGCACCTTTAAGACCGACCGGGTCTGGGTAAGCTTATCCCGGAACATCTTTATCTTGATTGATATAATCTATTCTATATACTTAACGGAGGCTTTCCGATGTTAGATAGAGTTATGAGACACGCCCATCGCAGACTGATATCAAACCGGATAAAGGGCGCATTCCTTACACGCGTTAAGCGGGCATTCCTTACACGCGTAATGCGTAATGCGGTATGCGAATGCCGGCATTCCTTACACGCGTAATGCGGCATGCGTAATGCGGCACACGACTGGCTATATTTAAAAAATAAAAATAAACAATTATTCTCCATACTGCTCTGTATATGAGCAAATATTGCATTTATATCTATGTAACTTTTTGTACGTCACATGGGGGTTCCTACCTTTATTATAACCAAATTATAGATAAGTATTCATATTTTTGTGGCTCTGGTAGCATTTTTACCAACCCGAACCCATCCCGAACCCCCCCCCCCCCCCCACCACCACCACTACCATATGTTTCCACTCCGAAGCCTTGTGTGTGACCGTTCCGTAATGCTCAGTCGCCTCTCCTAATGTTAAACTAATGGACACATCAGACTCAGGTTTCTATTCACACCCAGCTTGACGCATAACGCATGACGCGCCGATCGCTACATGGACCGATCGGGATAATGCATTCGCATTCGCATTCGCAGTCGCATTACGCGTGTAAGGAATGTAGCTCATAGGTTTCAAGGCATTTCGATTTTTTGTCGCATTCGCATTCGCATTCGCATTATGCATTACGTGTGCAAGGAATGCGCCCTTTATGCGTTATGCGAATGCGAATGCGACAAAAACTCGAAACACCTTGAAACCTATGAGCTACATTCCTTACACGCGGTATGCGAATGCGAATGCGTTTTTCCGATCGGTCCATGTAGCGATCGGTGCGGCATGCGGTAGGCGACAAGCTGTTGCGAATAGAAAAGCATCAGTCGCATTTGTCCATTGATATAAGGCTGGAGGAGGCGACTGATAATTACAGACAGCCGGGAGAAGGACGGTTGTAGAAGATTGGCAGCAAAGAGTCTTTAAACCCTGTAACTACACCAGCAAAGGGTAGCCCCGAGTCTTTAGCCCTGTATCTACACTCTCTCTTAAATCCAAGCAAAAGATGCGCAACGTATATATATGTATATACGTATATATAGCAATCTTTTAGTACTTTATAGGATAACAAATTATCTTAACTTTATATGGATACTATTGTGTTTTTGTTTTGGTTCCAGCGAGACATGATAATCGTGGTAGGGTAGGGTGGGCGGCCCTGACCCACAACTATCCAAAGCTAGTACCTCGGGAAAACACCGGTTATCCATCATCTGTACCCAGGTAAGATTCATATAACTATACTATTTTACCTCGGTACTATGCCTCTGGCTACTCGTAGCCCAGGGAGAATTATACGTAATCTAATTTTTTATCCTTTTATACTTTAATGTTGTAACCATACTATGTTGTTAGTGCAAAATGCTAATTTTGTTTCTCACCTGTCTTTAGTTGGTGAGTAGGCGAGTCACCAGGCCGCTTGGTTTTTCTAGTCGTTTGTTGTAATATTTTGCAAACGATCTAGCCGTCTTCCAACCAGCGTGTGCAAGGATTCTCATGACCGAGATTCCTAATTGTCTTGCCTTGGAAACCATAGCTCCACGCATTGAGTGGGATGCGTAACATCCAGTATTGACTCCTGACTGTTTAAGCACCTTGATTGTCCATCTTGCGAGTGTGTCTCTCGAGATAGCTTTATGTGGTTTAATAAAGCTGATTAGTAGCTAACTGGAATTCCTAATAGCGCGCGACTTAGATATATACGCCCTAATGGCTACACATATCAGTTTATCTTCCGGAAAACTATTTACATGAACTGTGGACAGTGGGTCCCCTGTGCGATTCAACTTTAGTAATGTCTCTAAATCGAATGTTGCCTCATCCTTATCTATTTCTAGTCAATCCAGTGAGAGTGCCACAATTGTTTGGCCTATTATATTTGGGTTTGGGTGGGTTTCTTTCATACACCGATCTAATGAACCAGTGTACCAACTGGTGTTTTCCAATCGTTTGTACATCTATTCTTGGTAGAATAATTGAAAGTGAACATCTTGCTGCATTGATTGCACCAAATCCTAATCCTTCATCTTAGAAATCGTAATATTTGGCTATTGTAGGTTTCAACGGTTTGACTCATTTAAGAAGGCAATGAAGTCCCCATTTCTTTAAATAACTTGTGTATAATTTCACCGTTCCTTTCCTCCAGGTGGTGAAATAAGTCTTTCTTTCATAATTTTGTCTAAACCATATTGTTCTAAATGTTTTCTTAAAAAAGGAATCTCAAAGGGGGTGTTGTCAACACATCTTCGTGGACTGTTAGTGGTCCTTGATGTTGTAGGTCGTTCCTTTCTCTTGGGAATCTGACCAAGTCTTTTGCTGGTGATGTTATTGCCGCTAGCCATGGTTGTTTCCCATTCTGGTACTATTCGTACTGTGTGTGTGATCCATCTTGATCTTCCTGGCCACTCTGCTGATAATGCTGAATGGTGGAAATATATAATAGAATTTATTATTCCAAATTAATGAGAATGCATCTACTCTCCAAGCTTCTGGCTCTGGATGCCAAGACACCTATTTAGGTAACATTTTGTTATTGTGTGATGCGAATAAGTAAATTTCTGGTTTGCCCCATTTGTGACAAATGTTGTCGAAAATATCCTCATTCAGTGACCATTCTAAATGATCGTGAAAATGTCCTCTTTTCTTGTCAGCCAAAGTATTTTGACTGCTGGAATATGTGCTACTGTTAGCCATATTTTGTGTTTCTCTGCCCAGTCCCAAATGAGTTTAGCCATATAATTACATGGTTTGGATCAAGTCCCTCCCATATTACATATGTAAGCCATAGCTGTTGTGTTATCTGTTAAAACTCTTAAATGATTTTTTATGGATGTGAATCAGGCTACGTAGTCCTAGGTAAATAGCTCTAAGCTCTAATACATTCATGTGATCGGAGATTTCATCTTCCATCCAATGACCACCTTTTGCCTGTTGGTCTCTATGAGCCCCCCAGCCTTCTAATGAAGCATCTGGTGTAACTGTAGTGTTGGGCTCTCCCATTCTAATGGGGTTGGGTGATTTGTTAATGTGTGAAAGCCACCAAATTATATCATATTTGCCTTCTAGCGAAACTGTCATGGGCCGCTCAAAGTTTCCTTTTGTGCATGCCAACGCCAAGTTCTTATCTATCTCTAGAGATTTAATATGAGCTTTGCCATGGAGAATGGCTGGCACGTATGCTATCATAATTCCTATCAATACTGCGACTTGTCATACATTTGGTTTGTTCAAATTTAATAAATGATTTGCTGTTGTTGTAAATTTATCAACTTTTTCTTCTGTTAATGAAATGGTCATTTCTGTGGTGTCAATAAAGAATCACAGAAACTTTAACTTGTTTGTTGGTGCTAGTACTGATTTCGTGTCATGTATATAGATACCTAATTTTGTAAATGTTCCACATAATTTGTCTACTGCTGTCCGTCATTGTTGTTGTGTTTGTGCAACAATAAATGAATCATCAATATATGGAAACACAATATGTCCTTCCCTAGCCATCTGGAGAAAAAAATTGGTTTAAGTAATCTTGTGAAAATGCGTGGTCAGCAAGCCAGTCCATTCGGCATACACGTGAACTCATATATTTCGTCATTCCAACAAAATCTGAAATATTTCCGATAGAATTTATAGATACATACTGTGTAGTATGCATCTTTAAGATCCACACTGGCTAGCCAGGCGCCTTACATTACTAAATCTCTTGCCGTGTCTATGGAAAACATTTTAACATGTTTATATTCTACCAATTTGTTAAATAATGTTAGATCTAAAATTAGTCTTACATCTCCATTTGGTTTGGGTTGCAAGAAAATATTGGAGATGAATTCCCCAGCCACATGTAGTGCTGGTTCTATAATGCCTTTTTCACTAAACTTAAGGACATGATTGTCTAACGCTTAGCGTTCTGAACCGTGAGATCGATAAGGGAAAGGTATACTATTTTGAAAAGGTTCTATCAAGGGGATTCTTACCCCTTCAGCTAGGCTGAGGATAGTTAAATTATCCGTAATGTTATTCCATTCCGGTAGGCAGTTATTGAGGTTACCAGCTTGGAAAATGCTTACTGGTGTTTGCGTTGCCACTTCTATTTGTTCCCTGGGCAGGGGAACAGCTTCTGGGTGTTGAACTCCCTCTTGGAGAGTCTGTTCCTGTTGTTCCAGCCGAACGACTGCCTCTGGTCCCTTCCCCTGACCTGGAAGCTGAAGTTCGTCCTGAACCGGCCTCCTTGTTGGCCGGTTCGTCGGCTTAAAAAATCCTGCCTCATCTTCTTGAAGCGGTTAGGATTCGCATCTGTGGACTCTTCTTTCCCATTTCCAGGTGTTTGCCGCACTTGGAACTCATCTCCACTTGTTTAAACAAGTACTGGAGTTGCCCCCCGAACATCTTCGTCTTGTCCAGTAGTTTCCCCTTAATAGGCTTAGGGGCAAGGGATAAAGAATATTCCTTCCCGACATTGTCCGTGATCTTCTTAGATCTGGCTACCTACTTGCCTGCGTCCATGCAGACAGCCTTGAAAACATTCTCAAATCGTCTGTATGAGAGGAAGTTGCTTGTCACCCTCAGTAAAGCCATCCCCCCATTCATATCACCACACAGCGACGACAACTTGTTCTCAGCCATCAGCGATGGCCATGAGGGCTGAGAGTACCCCTTTGTGTACTGTATGCAGTGCAGCTTCAAATTTTTGCACTCCTCGCTTCTGGATCCATTTCTTTAATGGCGAATTCCGGGATCTCTCTTTCTGTGGCTATCTTCGCCAGCAAGTTGGAGAAAATACTATAGGACTCGGAGGTATGCCTTAATGAGAATAACAATTGGGTAATCTTAACGAGACCCAGGAATAAATCCTAGCGATGTAAGTGGCTCCTGCCAAACATCTCTCAGTTCAGCAATGGGCGGCTTCATTAATAACTGACCAATGGATGCATTGTTCTAACGATCATATGTAATATGATTGAAACTAAGCTGTAAAACAGTAATAACCTATAGAAAAGTTTAAAAAAATGTTGTATGTGAATGCTAACATGAACTGAACCAACGTATCGATTTTGAAAGATACTAACCTGGCTGGTTTTGTAGTTAACGTTGAAAAACTGCCGGAGCTGCTCACAAACATCCTTCTGCTGTGAGCTGATTATGCTAATTGCTGGACCTGGATGTGCTTCCTTCTCCCTGGGCTACGAGTAGCCACAGGCGTAGTACCGAGGTAAAATATATATACACACACACACACCACACATAGTAAAACCTCTCTAAATCGACCGACCATGGGACCGACTTTAAGGAGGTCATCGGTTTAGGGAGGTTTTTTAAATCGTTACAATGGTATTGTATGGGCGATCGTTTGTGACCCAATAAAGCGATCAATATAGAGGAGTGGCCGATATATGGATGTGGTCAGTTAGAGACGTTTTACTGTATATATATATATATATATATATATATATATATATACATATATATATATATATATATATATATATATATACACATTGCATACACACGCATATATATCACTCCAGTGGCTCTTTGCTCTATCCTAGTAATGGGTATATATATATATATATATATTATATATATATCACTCCAGTGGCTCTTTGCTCTATAATAGTAATGGGTGTATATATATATATATATATATATATATATATATATATATATATATATATAGATAGATATATATATATATATATATATGTGTGTGTGTGTATGCAATGTTGTGTGTACATTAGTTATTTAAGCAGGGGTAGTTTCAATCGTGCACAGACACAATTCATCATTCCAGTGGCTCTTTGCTCTATCCTAGTAATGCCAAATGCCAGCCTAGGTAATGACAAGTATAATATTTGAAGTCAATGATTTTACTCGACCAGGGTTCAAACCTGGGGGTTCAAATCCCATGACGCACCAAACTGGGGGGGGGGGGGGGCGCTCAACTCATTCAGCCACTCCGTCTGGGTCTAGTAAAATGCTGATCAATGTCTACTACTTTGGGATGCCGGAATGCTTCGACCAGGGGTGCTAGTTTATCCTGCTGACTGGACGTGAACTTCATAGTCCGGTACACTTTTTGAGCCTCCAGCCCTGCCATGTGTAGAAAAATGCATGCTTGCATTATCTCCGGTTTTGCTGCTATCCCCGCTGCTGTAGCATAAATTTTGTAGCTACTGTACCACCTGTACCAGTTGGAGGCAAGGTTTTTGTCCATGTTTAAAATGTCCTGGGGGTTTCAAGCCTTGCAGCGACATTTTGGTAACTTGGTCCGGATCTGACACCATGTAACAATAAGGAAGACTGTACGCTACCGTGTCCGTGATACAAGTGATTTATTCAGGTTCCTCCGCTGATTCTCAGCTGGTTCCCGGTCGTACATAACACACCGTAACCAGCTCTCCCTACATATTAGCATATGTCACATTTAAAAAGTAGTACTCTTTGAAAATGTTGAAATGATCCCCAACTGTAATGATGGAAAGACGATTTTAATTATTATTTTTGCACTACCCTAATATTATGTGGAAAATAAAATTAGTCGAAAATAAAATGTTTAATCATTTATTTTGGATTAATTATTTAAACTGAAATGAACACAGGGACTAATTTCTGTTGTTTCTTATCAGAACTGGCTTAAAATGAAAGTAGTACCACACTGCAATGAATGTTTAATGAGTGTACCGAACCCTGGGACCGAATCAGTAGGAGCGCTGTCTGACTTCCCATACGGAAGGTCGGGGGTTCGAAATCAAGCCGAGAGGCATAACACAATTTATACTTAGCCTGGCACTCAGCATTATTAGAATAGGGTGAGAACTGGTTAGCTCAGTATCGGAATAATGCAACTGAATAGGATATTGGGTCATGGTGCCGGTGGCCTGATCTCCCAGTGGGGGAGCACCATAAAATCACCCTGAGTGGACACTGTCACAAGTCAGTGCCGGTGTGGCGGTCTCCGATGCCACAAGGCTGCGGTGCCAAATGTCGCTTCTGGGCATGCGCGGATTCGAGTGACACATCGGCGTGAAACGTCCTTACGTGCAAATAGACAATAAAAATGGGACAATAAAATCTCCTGGCACACAAAGAAACCATAGAATAAGTGATAGAGAGATAGTTTAATTAGTTAGTACATACCGTCTGCATCCCAGTAGTGTGTTGGACACTTGGGTGCTTCAGTTTTCTGATCTATTTGGGCGTAATCGATTATCGACTCTGGTCACCCGAGCCACTTTTTGGCGCATGCGCACATCCTACAGACTCGGGTCGAATAATCGAATAGGATTTGAAATTCTGACGACTGGGGTGGCCGAGTCGCTCGGATGGTGTTAATCGATTACGGCCAAACTAGAGATTTGACGCATGCGCAGACGACGCTGTTGGATTCTGACGCATGCGCAGAAGCGACATTTGGCACCGCAGCCTTGTGGCATCGGAGACGGCCACACCGGTCCTGATATGACCTTCCCGCACCTCTGATTTATTTTGTTAAACAGGAGTGAAACAAGTGAATTAATTCTACATTTTAACGTAGAAAAACGCTAAATTCCATAATTTTCAAAGATTGTATCAATCATGGTATAAAAACATGTGTGCTCTGCCGCTGTGAGCACCCTATGTAATTACAAAACTCTCCCCCTTCATTTCACCTGTGATGCAATCAGCCTAATCAATTTAACCATGTCTGGAAAGAGGAAGGAAAACTAGTCACAAAGATGAACAGTGAATAAGTTGTGCTTTATTGGCAGCAACTCCTGTCATCCCCCTTACATGTGACCTAGCACCTGCACTCCTCATATACTGCCCACACTATGTCTCATTGTCACTTTAGCCTGTATACTGAAGCAGTGCCCACAACCCATGGGACAGGAGTCCTATGGCTGTGGATACACTCAATTTGAATAGATGAATTTGGATAGCATCAGACAGAGTGTCTGGGGTCCTGCTCAAAAGTTGGTGTGTCTCACTCAAGAGCCAGGATGAGAGTGATTTTCCTTCAGTGTGTCTGAAGCAAAATCTTGAATAATTAATTAGCTGAGACTAGTGTGTGGTCAGGATAGGCCAAGGGAGTCAGGTGACCGGACATTCCCCAGCCAGCCAATTAGACACTCCCCACAGACTGGGTGGGTGACCACCCCCAGTGGGGGCTGTCACTCAAACCAGCTGCAGGTGGTGCACTCTATACATATGCAAATTAGGCAGGTGGGTCAGTCGGTGGTCCTGGGTGGACAGGATGTTGCATACAGTTACAGATATGTATATAGATATATATAGTAAACTTGTTCTTTTCCTCCAATTGTATTCTTTATGAACACATAGAGAAACATTTCAATAATCATGTACTGTTTCTTGCAAAGGAAATCTTTTCATTAACTCCAAACATCATATATAACAGATAGTTTACACCACCCAGCATCATGTACATTTCCATCAACTCCACTCATAATATATAGCATATAGTTGACCTCACTCAGTATCATGTACAATGGGAGTGGGATTCTATTAACTTTAGTTACCTTTAGTTTACATAACCCGATTCCCACTCCGGCATCAAAGAATAATAATGCCCTCTGCCAATATATAATTCTTAACCGAAAATCCGTATATTTTTACAATGGGTCCAAGATCCATGGGCCCTTCAGTAGTATCAAGTGATGGACATTGTTTGTTTGCTTGCTTAAAATTCAATGATAAATTCAATGGATTTCAAGAGTCGCGAGAACTTTGAAAGCCCATGTTAGATTGGTTGGTTGTTGGAGTTTTACATCCTGGCAACATGCAAAGTCATATCATGCCGGACCCATGTTAGATGTTAGACTTGCAGAAAAGATGGGAAAGCATTGCCAACATACGGGCGCTATCCTCTTGAAAGCTGGTTTAGTCAGATTAATTAAGGATCCACCACTTGGCTAATAGCTGGCGAGTACTGCTGATTGATTGGTTGGTTGGTTGGTTGGTCGTTGGAGTTTTACGTCCTGGCAACATCTAAGGTCATATCAGGACGGGTACTGACTTGTGATAGTGTGCACTCATGGCGACATTATAGTGCTGCCCCACTGGGAGACCATGCCACCAGCACCATGATCTGATATCCCACTCAGTCACATTATCCTGACACTGAGACAACCAGTCTTTGCCCTATCCTAATAATGCCGAGCGCCTGGCTAGGAAGCGACAAGTATAAATTTTTAAGTCATTTCCTTGGTTCAGACCCCACGGGAGACAGACGCTCAACTCATTCGGCCATCCCGTCTGGTCAGTACTGTCGATGTAACCGGGCTCCAAAAGTGTGGAGGTGATGGGCAGATGTTCAATGTTTGTTGGGGTTTTACATCCTGGCAACATCTAAGGTCATAATCAGGACAGGTACCGCCTTGTGACAGTGCACACTCATGGCGACTTTTAAAGTGCTGCCCCACTGACAGACCAGGCCCACTCAGTCACATTATCCTGATACTGAACTAACCAGTACTAGTATAAATGCCGAGGGCCAGGCTAGTTGGGTGGTTTCTGTATGGCACATTAGCGTATTCGTTTATTCAAGCCGAGTTTGTAGGATCTGCGCATGAGCATAAAAGTGGTTCGGATGATCCGAGGTGATTAATCGATTACGGCCTGTGTGGAATGGTTGGTGAAGCTTCCCAGTGTATGTTTATACATGTGTGTAAGTGTCTGGGCGGTAAGCATACAACAATTTAGGGGCGTCAACCATCTTAGAGACTTTCGATTCTAGGCGGACAAGTGTAGTAATCTGCACTGACATCTGAGGCAAGGAGCCACATAGACAGGTAGGTTTGGACAGGCTGATCCCATTAGGGAACTTTTTCTTTTTCTTGAAGATTCTTTTTCTTGAAGATTCATACTGCCTATCATAGACTTGTTTTCACCATTAGACAGTTTGTCGATAGAAAGCCCGAGCCTACACTTTTACCGACCCAAGGGATTTTTAACCTCCCACACCACATAGACGTGGTATGAGAGCAACTGGCCTTTGATGACGCTGTAAGTTATACACAGCGGTGGAAATCGAAATTGGCAGAGGTAGGGGCACGGGGAATCGAACCGCCGACCCTCAGATTAGGAGTCTGACCTAGGAAAAAGTCAGACACTCTAACCACTCCGTCACAGAGAACACCACAAATATTCTAATGGTTATGGTACTAGCCCAGGAATTAGAAAGCTTAGATAGCCTCACCGACTAGTACCGACTTGTGATAGTGCAAACTAATGGTGACTTTACAGTGCTGCCCTGGCACTGGGAGACCAGGCCACTGGCACCATGATCCATTATCCTATTCAGTCACATTATGCTAATACTTAGCTAACCAGCCTTTCCCTATCCTAGTAAATGCCGAGCTCAGGCTAGGTAGCGACTAGTCTCAATTTTCTAAGATATTGGTTTGACTCGGCTGGAATTCGAACTCTCTACCTTCCACATGGGAATCCTGCGCCCTTACCGATTTGACCAGTTAGTTAATTTTCATAAAAGTTACTCTGAATGTAACGCACATTATAATTGGCAACCCGGTACATTTAACAAAAACAAAAACTAAAACTAAAATTTAAACCCATGGATTATGCAATTTTAATCAGTGTTAATCATCGGTAATCATCGGTAATCATTCCAACCGGACTTGATGGTCAGGCCCCCCCCTCCCCCCGCACCTCCCACAAACTCTAAATTATAACGGTCATAGTATCATCGTAACAACTAAGGGTATTTATTTTCAAATCGCCTTCAATTCGAGTACATCTCGCGATTCCCACTCTTTGCACGCGGCGCCACCTATCTGGCCATGTCGGAACTAATGTCAGTACTCAAACATGGCCGCTATCTAGCGGCAAAACGATACACGATAAATGCCATCTTGTAAATCCGGTAAATATTCCACCATAACTTTAGGCGTTAGCCATGACGTTGTAGTAGAAATACATATTTAATTAAACAATTGTATATATAATTAATTAGCATACTTACTCTCCCCTCGCTCTTCCAGAAGAGAAAGAAGGCGCTTTCGTCCACCTTGACCAAGCATCCTGGCTCGAACACTCCCGTTTCCTGCAGATTTAAAAAGAGAAAAGACAAAAATGTTTTAAGAAAAAGAGGCTAAATCTTCATTTTATATTTCAAATAATGCCGAGTAGCTGGCTCGGGAGCGATAAGTATCAATTTTTAAAGTTGCATAGTCCGATGGGTTAGAGTTTCTGTCATTTTCTGAGATAAATACATTAGATTGACTGCTATAGACTACCTTAATTTAGTTTGAAGTAACTTATATTTGAGATGGTTAACTTTGGAGATATTTTAAGTACAACCATACAAAATTAATTTTGGGAAGCATGCCAAAACTCTGACACCATAGGCATCTGCAGTAATAGGTTCTCTTAAATTGCATCTGTATTCCCTTCAGTGTGATGACAAATGTTTAATAAATGCACCAGTATCTAAGTTAGATATGTAGAATCAAATCTAGATAATTGTTTTGGTTTTGAACATTTGCTATTTTCATCGGACTATGCAGCTTTAAGTCATTGGTTTGACTCGACTAGGGTTCGAATCCCACGATCTCCCAAAATGGGAGACGGAGGCTCAACTCATTCGGCCATCTCGTCTGATTAGTTCCTAATTCCATGCGCCGTTTCCCCGCTGTGGCGAGGATAAATAGTTGGTCTTTTGCCTGAAACCTAATTAGAGATACTTAATGTAAAAAAACAATCGAGCGGCGCCGAAATGATCACAAACGTGGCAATATTCTGTCAATATCTTAAATTAATCCATCAGCAAAAAAAAAGAAGTAAAGAAGTAAGCCACAGAGAATTTGTCAAAAAAGCAGAATTATTTGGTTTTGCAGTACATTAGTGGCGAGGCAGAGAATAAATATTCTGGCTCAGTTATAACCAAGTCAAACTACTACTCGCGACCACAAAAAAAGGTGGTTGGAAAGAGGTCGCAAGTGGTCTCAAATGGTCGCAAAGTGGTCGTAAATTGGTCTTGTGGTCGCCGTCCTCCTTTCAACCATTTGTTGTCGTAACCACTATCATCATCATCATCATCATCATCATCAATATCAATCCTTAACTGCGAGGGTCGTTGGGAGACCACATATGACTTTGCAACTATATTTCTCCAGTTTTCCCAGTTCACCACTGCCATCTGGGACTTTCTGAACTCCAGGCCTGTGTATTCCGTGATGTTGTCTTCACCCTTCATCCATCGTGTCTTGTTCCCCCTTTCACTGGCATGTGTATTCTCTGATGTTGACTTCACCCTTCATCCATCGTGTCTTGTGTTCTCCCCTTATCACATGGACATGTGTATTCCTCTGATGCTTTGTCTTCACCCTTCATCCATAGTGTCTTGTTCCCCCTTACACTGGCATGTGTATTCCCTGATGTTGTCTTCACCCTTCCACGTCCATCGTGTCCTATGTTCCCCTCCCCCTTTCACTGGCATGTGTATTCCCTGATGTTGTCTTCACCCTTCATCCATCGTGTCTTGTTCCCCCTTTCACTGGCATGTGTATTCCCTGATGTTGTCTTCACCCTTCATCCACTCGTGTTCTTGTTCCCCCTTATCACTGGCATGTGTATTCCCTGATGTTGTCTTCACCCTTCATCCATCGTGTCTTGTTCCCCCTTTCACTGGCATGTGTATTCCCTGATGTTGTCTTCACCCTTCATCCATCGTGTCTTGTTCCCCCTTTCACTGGCATGTGTATTCCGTGATGTTGTCTTCACCCTTCATCCATCGTGTCTTGTTCCCCCTTTCACTGGCATGTGTATTCCCTGATGTTGTCTTCACCCTTCATCCACTGTGTCTTGTTCCCCCTTTCACTGGCATGTGTATTCCCTGATGTTGTCTTCACCCTTCATCCATCGTGTCTTGTTCCCCCTTTCACTGGCATGTGTATTCCCTGATGTTGTCTTCACCCTTCATCCATCGTGTCTTGTTCCCCCTTACACTGGCATGTGTATTCCTGATGTTGTCTTCACCTTCATCCATCGTGTCTTGTTCCCCCTTTCACTGGCATGTGTATTCCCTGATGTTGTCTTCACCCTTCATCCATCGTGTCTTGTTCCCCCTTTCACTGGCATGTGTATTCCTGATGTTGTCTTCACCCTTCATCCATCGTGTCTTGTTCCCCTTTCACTGGCATGTGTATTCCCTGATGTTGTCTTCACCCTTCATCCATCGTGTCTTGTTCCCCCTTTCACTGGCATGTGTATTCCTGATGTTGTCTTCACCCTTCATCCATCGTGTCTTGTTCCCCCTTTCACTGGCATGTGTATTCCCTGATGTTGTCTTCACCCTTCATCCATCGTGTCTTGTTCCCCCTTTCACTGGCATGTGTATTCCCTGATGTTGTCTTCACCCTTCATCCATCGTGTCTTGTTCCCCCTTTCACTGGCATGTGTATTCCCTGATGTTGTCTTCACCCTTCATCCACCGTGTCTTGTTCCCCCTTTCACTGGCATGTGTATTCCGTGATGTTGTCTTCATCATTCATGCATTGTGTCTTGTTCCCGCTTTCACTGGCATGTGTATTTCCTGATGTTGCCTTCACCCTTCATCCATCGTGTCTTGTTCCCCCTTTCACTGGCATGTGTATTCGCTGATGTTGTCTTCACCCTTCATCCATCGTGTCTTGTTCCCCCTTTCACTGGAATGTGTATTCGCTGATGTTGACTTCACCCATCATCCATTGTGTCTTGTTCCCCCTAACACTGGCATGTGTATTCTCTGATGTTGTCTTCACCCTTCATCCATCGTGTCTTGTTCCCCCTTTCACTGGCATGTGTATTCCCTGATGTTGTCTTCACCCTTCATCCATCGTGTCTTGTTCCCCCTTTCACTGGCATGTGTATTCCCTGATGTTGTCTTCACCCTTCATCCATCGTGTCTTGTTCCCCCTTACACTGGCATGTGTATTCCCTGATGTTGTCTTCACCCTTCATCCATCGTGTCTTGTTCCCCCTTTCACTGGCATGTGTATTCCCTGATGTTGTCTTCACCCTTCATCCATCGTGTCTTGTTCCCCCTTTCACTGGCATGTGTATTCCGTGATGTTGTCTTCACCCTTCATCCATTGTGTCTTGTTCCCGCTTTCACTGGCATGTGTATTCCCTGATGTTGTCTTCACACTTCATCCATCGTGTCTTGTTCCCGCTTTCACTGGCATGTGTATTTCCTGATGTTGCCTTCACCCTTCAACCATCGTGTCTTGTTCCCGCTTTCACTGGCATGTGTATTTCCTGATGTTGCCTTCACCCTTCATCCATCGTGTCTTGTTCCCGCTTTCACTGGCATGTGTATTTCCTGATGTTGCCTTCACCCTTCATCCATCGTGTCTTGTTCCCCCTTTCACTGGCATGTGTATTCGCTGATGTTGTCTTCACCCTTCATCCATCGTGTCTTGTTCCCCCTTTCACTGGCATGTGTATTCGCTGATGTTGACTTCACCCTTCATCCATCGTGTCCTGTTCCCCCTTTCACTGGCATGTGTATTCACTGATGTTGTCTTCACCCTTCATCCACCGTGTCTTGTTCCCCCTTTCACTGGCATGTGTATTCGCTGATGTTGTCTTCACCCTTCATCCATCGTGTCTTGTTCCCCCTTTCACTGGCATGTGTATTCTCTGATGTTGTCTTCACCCTTCATCCATCGTGTCTTGTTCCCCCTTACACTGGCATGTGTATTCCCTGATGTTGTCTTCACCCTTCATCCACTGTGTCTTGTTCCCCCTTTCACTGGCATGTGTATTCCCTGATGTTGTCTTCACCCTTCATCCATCGTGTCTTGTTCCCCCTTTCACTGGCATGTGTATTCCCTGATGCTGTCTTCACCCTTCATCCACCGTGTCTTGTTCCCCCTTACACTGGCATGTGTATTCGCTGATGTTGTCTTCACCCATCATCCATTGTGTCTTGTTCTCCCTTACACTGGCATGTGTATTCTCTGATGTCTTCACCCTTCATCCATCGTGTCTTGTTCCCCCTTTCACTGGCATGTGTATTCCGTGATGTTGACTTCACCCTTCATCCATCGTGTCCTGTTCCCCCTTTCACTGGCATGTGTATTCGCTGATGTTGTCTTCACCCTTCATCCATCGTGTCTTGTTCCCCCTTTCACTGGCATGTGTATTCGCTGATGTTGTCTTCACCCTTCATCCATTGTGTCTTGTTCCCCCTTACACTGGCATGTGTATTCGCTGATGTTGACTTCACCCTTTATCCACCGTGTCTTGTTCCCCCTTACACTGGCATGTGTATTCCCTGATGTTGCCTTCACCCTTCATCCATCGTGTCTTGTTCCCCCTTTCACTGGCATGTGTATTCCCTGATGTTGTCTTCACCCTTCATCCACCATGTCTTGTTCCCCCTTTCACTGGCATGTGTATTCCGTGATGTTGTCTTCATCCTTCATGCATTGTGTCTTGTTCCCGCTTTCACTGGCATGTGTATTTCCTGATGTTGCCTTCACCCTTCATCCATCGTGTCTTGTTCCCCCTTTCACTGGCATGTGTATTCGCTGATGTTGTCTTCACCCTTCATCCATTTTCTCTTGTTCCCCCTTACACTGGCATGTGTATTCCCTGATGTTGCCTTCACCCTTCATCCATCGTGTCTTGTTCCCGCTTTCACTGGCATGTGTATTCGCTGATGTTGTCTTCACCCTTCATCCATTGTGTCTTGTTCCCCCTTAAACTGGCATGTGTATTCCCTGATGTTGCCTTCACCCTTCATCCATCGTGTCTTGTTCCCCCTTTCACTGGCATGTGTATTCGCTGATGTCTTCACCCTTCATCCATTGTGTCTTGTTCCCGCTTTCACTGGCATGTGTATTCCCTGATGTTGTCTTCACCCTTCATCCATCGTGTCTTGTTCCCCCTTTCACTGGCATGTGTATTCCCTGATGTTGTCTTCACCCTTCATCCATCGTGTCTTGTTCCCCCTTTCACTGGCATGTGTATTCGCTGATGTTGTCTTCACCCTTCATCCATCGTGTCTTGTTCCCCCTTACACTGGCATGTGTATTCTCTGATGTTGTCTTCACCCTTCATCCATCGTGTCTTGTTCCCCCTTTCACTGGCATGTGTATTCCGTGATGTTGTCTTCACCCTTCATCCATCGTGTCTTGTTCCCCCTTTCACTGGCATGTGTATTCCCTGATGTTGTCTTCACCCTTCCTCCATCGTGTCTTGTTCCCCCTTACACTGGCATGTGTATTCTCTGATGTTGTTTTCACCCTTCATCCATTGTGTCTTTTTCCCTCTTTCACTGGCATGTGTATTCCCTGATGTTGTCTTCACCCTTCATCCATCGTGTCCTGTTCCCCCTTTCACTGGCATGTGTATTCGCTGATGTTGTCTTCACCCTTCATCCTCCGTGTCTTGTTCCCCCTTTCACTGGCATGTGTATTCTCTGATGTTGTCTTCACCCTTCATCCATCGTGTCTTGTTCCCCCTTTCACTGGCATGTGTATTCGCTGATGTTGTCTTCACCCTTCATCCACCGTGTCTTGTTCCCCCTTTCACTGGCATGTGTATTCGCTGATGTTGTCTTCACCCTGCATCCATCGTGTCTTGTTCCCCCTTTCACTGGCATGTGTATTCCCTGATGTTGTCTTCACCCTTCATCCACTGTGTCTTGTTCCCCCTTACACTGGCATGTGTATTCCCTGATGTTGTCTTCACCCTTCATCCATCGTGTCTTGTTCCCCCTTTCACTGGCATGTGTATTCCGTGATGTTGTCTTCACCCTTCATCCATCGTGTCTTGTTCCCCCTTTCACTGGCATGTGTATTCGCTGATGTTGTCTTCACCCTTCATCCATCGTGTCTTGTTCCCCCTTACACTGGCATGTGTATTCTCTGATGTTGTCTTCACCCGTCATCCATCGTCTCTTGTTCCCCCTTTCACTGGCATGTGTATTCCGTGATGTTGTCTTCACCCTTCATCCATCGTGTCTTGTTCCCCCTTTCACTGGCATGTGCATTCCCTGATGTTGTCTTCACCCTTCCTCCACTGTGTCTTGTTCCCCCTTACACTGGCATGTGTATTCGCTGATGTTGTCTTCACCCTTCATCCATTGTGTCTTGTTCCCCCTTACACTGGCATGTGTATTCCCTGATGTTGCCTTCACCCTTCATCCATCGTGTCTTGTTCCCCCTTTCACTGGCATGTGTATTCCCTGATGTTGTCTTCACCCTTCATCCACCATGTCTTGTTCCCCCTTTCACTGGCATGTGTATTCCCTGATGGTTGTCTTCATCCTTCATCCATTGTGTCTTGTTCCCGCTTTCACTGGCATGTGTATTTCCTGATGTTGCATTCACCCTTCATCCATCGTGTCTTGTTCCCCCTTTCACGGGCATGTGTATTCGCTGATGTTGTCTTCACCCTTCATCCATTGTGTCTTGTTCCCCTTACACTGGCATGTGTATTCCCTGATGTTGCTTTCACCCTTCATCCATCGTGTCTTGTTCCCGCTTTCAGTGGCATGTGTATTCGCTGATGTTGTCTTCACCCTTCATCCATTGTGTCTTGTTCCCCCTTAAACTGGCATGTGTATTCCCTGATGTTGCCTTCACCCTTCATCCATCGTGTCTTGTTCCCCATTTCACTGGCATGTGTATTCGCTGATGTTGTCTTCACCCTTCATCCATTGTGTCTTGTTCCCGCTTTCACTGGCATGTGTATTCCCTGATGTTGTCTTCACACTTCATCCATCGTGTCTTGTTCCCCCTTTCACTGGCATGTGTATTCGCTGATGTCTTCACCCTTCATCCATTGTGTCTTGTTCCCGCTTTCACTGGCATGTGTATTCCCTGATGTTGTCTTCACCCTTCATCCATCGTGTCTTGTTCCCCCTTTCACTGGCATGTGTATTCCCTGATGTTGTCTTCACCCTTCATCCATCGTGTCTTGTTCCCCCTTTCACTGGCATGTGTATTCGCTGATGTTGTCTTCACCCTTCATCCATCGTGTCTTGTTCCCCCTTACACTGGCATGTGTATTCTCTGATGTTGTCTTCACCCGTCATCCATCGTCTCTTGTTCCCCCTTTCACTGGCATGTGTATTCCGTGATGTTGTCTTCACCCTTCATCCATCGTGTCTTGTTCCCCCTTTCACTGGCATGTGCATTCCCTGATGTTGTCTTCACCCTTCCTCCACTGTGTCTTGTTCCCCCTTACACTGGCATGTGTATTCTCTGATGTTGTCTTCACCCTTCATCCATTGTGTCTTTTTCCCTCTTTCACTGGCATGTGTATTCCCTGATGTTGTCTTCACCCTTCATCCATCGTGTCTTGTTCCCCCTTTCACTGGCATGTGTATTCTCTGATGTTGTCTTCACCCTTCATCCATTGTGTCTTTTTCCCTCTTTCACTGGCATGTGTATTCCCTGATGTTGTCTTCACCCTTCATCCATCGTGTCTTGTTCCCCCTTACACTGGCATGTGTATTCCCTGATGTTGTCTTCACCCTTCATCCATCGTGTCTTGTTCCCCCTTACATTGGCATGTGTATTCTCTGATGTTGTCTTCACCCTTCATCCATCGTGTCTTGTTCCCCCTTTCACTGGCATGTGTATTCTCTGATGTTGCCTTCACCCTTCATCCATCGTGTCTTGTTCCCCCTTTCACTGGCATGTGTATTCCCTGATATTGACTTCACCCTTCATCCATCGTGTCTTGTTCCCCCTTTCACTGGCATGTGTATTCCCTGATGTTGCCTTCACCCTTCATCCATTGTGTCTTGTTTCCCCTTACACTGGCATGTGTATTCCCTGATGTTGTCTTCACCCTTCATCCATCGTGTCTTGTTCCCCCTTTCACTGGCATGTGTATTCCGTGATGTTGTCTTCACCCTTCATCCATCGTGTCTTGTTCCCCCTTACACTGGCATGTGTATTCCCTGATGTTGTCTTCACCCTTCATCCATCGTGTCTTGTTCCCCCTTTCACTGGCATGTGTATTCCGTGATGTTGTCTTCACCCTTCATCCATTGTGTCTTGTTCCCCCTTACACTGGCATGTGTATTCCCTGATGTTGTCTTCACCCTTCATCCATCGTGTCTTGTTCCCCCTTTCACTGGCATGTGTATTCCCTGATGTTGTCTTCACCCTTCATCCATCGTGTCTTGTTCCCCCTTACACTGGCATGTGTATTCCCTGATGTTGTCTTCACCCTTCATCCATCGTGTCTTGTTTCCCCCTTCACTGGCATGTGTATTCCCTGATGTTGTCTTCACCCTTCATCCATTGTGTCTTGTTCCCCCTTACACTGGCATGTGTATTCCCTGATGTTGTCTTCACCCTTCATCCATCGTGTCTTGTTCCCCCTTTCACTGGCATGTGTATTCCCTGATGTTGTCTTCACCCTTCATCCATTGTGTCTTGTTCCCCCTTACACTGGCATGTGTATTCCCTGATGTTGTCTTCACCCTTCATCCATCGTGTCTTGTTCCCCCTTACACTGGCATGTGTATTCCGTGATGTTGTCTTCACCCTTCATCCATCGTGTCTTGTTCCCCCTTACACTGGCATGTGTATTCCCTGATGTTGTCTTCACCCTTCATCCATCGTGTCTTGTTCCCCCTTACACTGGCATGTGTATTCCCTGATGTTGTCTTCACCCTTCATCCATTGTGTCTTGTTTCCCCTTACACTGGCATGTGTATTCCCTGATGTTGTCTTCACCCTTCATCCATCGTGTCTTGTTCCCCCTTTCACTGGCATGTGTATTCCCTGATGTTGTCTTCACCCTTCATCCACCGTGTCTTGTTCCCCCTTACACTGGCATGTGTATTCCCTGATGTTGTCTTCACCCTTCATCCACTGTGTCTTGTTCCCCCTTTCACTGGCATCTGTATTCGCTGATGTTGTCTTCACCCTTCATCCATCGTGTCTTGTTCCCCCTTTCACTGGCATGTGTATTCCCTGATATTGACTTCACCCTTCATCCATTGTGTCTTGTTTCACCTTACACTGGCATGTGTATTCCCTGATGTTGTCTTCACCCTTCATCCATCGTGTCTTGTTCCCCCTTACACTGGCATGTGTATTCCCTGATGTTGTCTTCACCCTTCATCCATCGTGTCTTGTTCCCCCTTACACTGGCATGTGTATTCCCTGATGTTCTCTTCACCCTTCATCCATCGTGTCTCGTTCCCCCTTTCACTATGTTTTGCTTGGCTAGACCTGAAGAATGGGAAATATGGCCATACCTCTGCAGTTTGCGTCTCTTTATGACCGTCAGGAGATTTTTGTGTGATCCAATTGCCAGCTGGATCTTGGCACGGACTTCCTCATTGGTAACATGGTCTCTGCATGAGATGCGTAGTACCTTGCAGTAGATATCATTTCCATGGCTCTTTTAATTGTTGTTTGTTGGAGTTTTACGTCCTGGCAACATCTAAGGTCATATCAGGATGGGTACCAACTTGTGACAGTGCGCACCCACAGCGACTTTATAGTGCTGCCCCACTGGAAGTTCAGGCCACCAGCACCATGACCAGACATCCCATTCAGTCACATTATCCTGACACTGAGCTAACCGGTCCTTGCCATATCCTATTAATGCTGAGCGCCAGGCTAGGAAGTGATAAGTATCAATTTTAAAGTCATAGGTTTGACTCGACCGGGAACCAAACTCCAGATCTTCCACATGCTAGGCCTGCGCTCTACCGATTAGGTCACCGCGCCCGGTATTCCTCCTTTAAAGATGTGAGAGTCCTTGCTTACCAGACTTGATCAAATTCTAGCTGTTCTGTCCTTATATGACCTTAGATGTTGCCAGGACTTTTAAAGCTCCAACAACAAACCAACATACCAGCTGTTCTCCATCCTGAAATCACCATTCTGAGTATCGCCCCTCACACATAACCACATGCACCACGATCACTTGCAATCCGTCATGATGCTTATTTGGTTCAACTTTGTAACATCACGGCTTCTTCGGTTGTGTTTGAAGAGTTCACAAATTATTCAACAGGTCTTTTTCCTTTTCTTTGCTGTGGATTTCTTCCGGATTCGTTGTCAACAATTCACAGATTCAAAGAACTAACCAAGTAGTAAACGCTTCAGTTGGTAATAATATGAGGCTATTACACATCAAAGACACATCACAATACCTAAGTAGCTAGTGTGGACGATCAACATGGCAAGTCATAACTGGTCCTCCTTTTATTAGTTTGTTCTGCTTTTGGCTTGGGTCGGTTTTGATTTTTATGGTAGTCGTTGTTAGGCCATCGATTGTTGTTATTGCTGAGGCAGAGATTGGACACATGCAGGCAAGGTGTAGGGCTAATGAGCAGAATGGGCAGGATAACAAATGCAAGGATGATAGTGATGACTGGTAAAAAAAAATCGCGGAAATCAAATTAAGATAATTACACCGATGGGGAATTTCCATGAAAATGCAGATTTTCGCCCATACGATTAGCAGTCATGAAAATGTTGGAAGTCAGGTTTCAACTGTCCTTGTTGTGATGGTATTATCATACTGAACACTTTCTAATTTGGGTTTTATGTTCTCACAACATCTAAGGTCATACAAGAATGGGATTACAAACTAACCAATAGTTGTCATATACATTCTGATTCCTTCAAATTTTGTCTTACAATAATCGCTAAATATTTGTTTAAATCGCGGATATCCACGAAATCGCCGCGATCTTTCATCCTTGTCAAAAGGTTGCAAGAACACTAAATAGTCGCCATTTCTCAGTGTGCGGTGCTTCCCAGCTCCTGGGTTTCCAGAGACAGTGTGCAAACTAAATCCCTATCTATATACATGACCCTGCAAGCCGGGTAGCCATGGGACCCATTAGGCGTCACAGGGAAAAGGCAAAACAAAAAGATACCGGTGCACTTATTAAGCATATGTTGCTCCATAGAAGGGAATAGTTAGTCAATTTAATAGAACCAATGACTGTATGTTTGCTTCTTCTTGTTTTACGTCCTAGCAACATCTAAGGTCATATCAGGACGGGACAATGACTGTTGAAGCCTATTCGGTATGAGGTTTGACGTGCTAGCCTAAATTAATTTGGCATGTTTGCACTGCACTTCAAATATCTCTAAAGTTAGCCAATTTAAAATAGAAGTTACTTCAAACTAAAGTAAAGTAGATAATAGCGATCAATGTAATGTATTTATCTATTTAAAAAATGGCAGAAACTCAAAACCATCCGACTATGCAACTTCAAGATTACAGGGCCACTTTTGAAGAATGTGCTCAGTGGGGGCGGTCTCCCCCGGCTACCCCCCCCCCCCCACACACACACACACACACACTTCCCCCGCCTCTAGCTGCGACACTTAGCACCGCCAGGAGACGTTGAAACGGGGGTGCTTTGAAACGGGTCTGCGGCGTCCATCCTTCTACTCAAGTGTTGGCCTGCTCTCAACCCTCTCATGGCTGTGGCGTCAACACCCAGGCATCCAGTGACCGGAAACGGACCACATATATAAGTTATGGCCCGACACAGATTATAGCTGCGATTCGTTGCGGAGAAAATAGCCCGGGGGGGTGGGAGATGAAATGTATCGTGCCGGAGCCCCTGTTTCCACACGTGTGAACCCCGCATCCTATTGAACGCCAGCGCACATCGCGGTCAATGCGGAGGACGTGAATTATGGGGTCCTCAGGAGATTTTGGAAGGGTATTTTAGACAGAGAGAAATGACAATGAAAACCTCCATGACGTGAGGTTTATTTACATATTTGGTGGTGGCAAGAATGCGGGGACGAGACGGAGGGGGATGGGGAGGGGGATGGGGAGGAGGAGAGGAGGGAGGGAGGAGGGAGGGGGCGGAGGGAGGGAGTGAAGGGAGACGAAAGGATGAGTGGGAGGAATGAAGGGGAAGGAGAGAAGGAAAGGTAGAGAGGGAGGAGGGAGGGAGGGAGGAGGGAGGGTGGAAGGAGGACGGAGGATGTAGAAAGGAGGTAGAAAGGAGGAAGAAAGGAGGGGAAAAGGAGGAAGAAAGGAGGAAGAAAGGAGGAAGAAATGAGGAGGAAAGGAGGAAGAAAGGAGGAAGAAAGGAGGAAGAAAGGAGGAAGAAGGGAGGAAGAAAGGAGGAAGAAAGGAGGAAGAAGGGAGGAAGAAGGGAGGAAGAAAGGAGGAAACAGGAGGAAGAAAGGAAGAAGAAAGGAGGAAGAAAGAAGGAAGAAAGGAGGACGAAAGGAGGACGATGAGAGGTAGAGAGGGAGGACAGGGGGTGTGCAAAGGCATGACTCAGAAGGAAGAACAAGGACAGAGGGAAGATGGAATAGAGATGGAGGAGCAAGGCGGATGGGCGAGGTAGGAATAGGAGGGAGGTTCGAGGGAAGGAGGAAGCGAGCCAGGGAAGAAGGGGAGACTCGAGGGGTGGGGTCGTAGCGAGGGAGGATAGGCAGAAGATAGGAAGGGGGGGGGAGGGGCGGATGGGAGGTTGGCGACGCGAGACGGGAGGGGGGGGAGATACTAGGATTAGAAGGGAGGAAGGGAAGGAAGGAGGAGGCGGGGGAAGAAGGGGGAGTGGGGGGTGGGGAGGGCAGCGTGGAGTGGCTGCATGAGCGGCCCCAACACTGCTGGCCGTAATACTATGAGCAGATCCCCTGGCCCATTAACACCGTGAGTGCCTCTTCACTACAAAGAGGGGCCGAGACTAGACACGAGTAGGGAGCACGTCTAATACCAGCCAATCAATCACCAGGGCTCCCTCTTTTAACTCCCGCCCGACCGCACTACATCACCCCACTCCCCTCCCCCTCACCGCTCACCCCCCCCCCCCCCCCCCCCCCCACCCACACACACACACTCATTGGCTCCCCTCACAGGATTCCCCCTCTCACCGGCTCCCCCCCACCACCACCACCACCACCACCACCACCACCGCCACAGCCCCTCTGACTGGCTCTCCCCGGGTACCACCCCTCTCTTATCGGCTCCCCCCCCCCCTCTTACCGGCATCCCCTCCCATTGGCTACCCCTCACCGCACACCCCAACGCACACCCACCCCATCTCACAGGCTTCCTCCCTCACGCTCTTTCGTAGGTTCCCACCTCACCGGGACCCTCCCTCACCCCCTCCCCCTCCCCCTCCCACCCCACAGGCTTCCTCCCTCACCCTCTTTCGTCGGCTTCCACCCCAACGGCTCCCACCTCACCGGGTCCCTCCCTCCCTTCGTCCTCCCCTTCCCAGCACACAGGCTTCCTCCCTCACGCTCTTTCGTCGGTTCCCACCTCATCGGCTCCCACCTCACCGGGTCCCCCCCCTCCCCTCCCCTCCCCCTCCCACCGCACCCCCACCTCTCCTACATCACCCCTTCCCGCCTCCCCATTAACAACGCCCCGATGCACAGGGACAGGCTCCACCGCTGGGACATGGTGTCAAATCTTGACAATGCCAGAGAAATGTAATATGGGACTAATGTAGTGAGATTATTGAGGACATAGCCGGGTGGAAAGACTAAAGTATGCACATTATCATCTGTCTGTCTGTCTGTCTGTTTGTCTGTCTGTCGCTCTCTCTCTCTCATATATATATGTGTGTTATTCATCACACACACACACACACACACACACACACACACACACACACACACACACACACACACACACATATATATATATATATATACATATATATATATATATATATAGTTATACGAATCTTACCTGGGTACAGATGATGGATAACTCTTGTTTTCCCAAGGTACAAGCCTCGGATAGTCGTGGGCTAGGGAGAAGGAAGCAACATCCGGGTACAGCAATCTTCACCTAATTATTCAGGATAAAAATGAGCTTACTGATTGGAACTCATAATGTTTTCATGTTGGCACAAGCAAACGTAATAGTTGTGGCAGGGTGTGGTGGGTGGGCTCTTGTTAGTTGGTGAGTAAGCGGGTTGCTACGCCGCTCGTCTTCCTAGTCGTTTGTTGTAATGTTTAGCAAACGACCTTGCCATCTTCCAGCCGGCATGTGCTAGGATTCTCTTCGCTGAGATCCCCAGCTGTCTCGCTTGAGACCATGGCTCTTGTAGAGTGAGAGGCATAGCGTCCTGTGTTGACGCCTTCTGATTTGAGCACGTTAATCGTCCATCTGGCGAGCGTGTCTCTGGAGATAGCCTTATGTGGCTTAATGAAGCTTACCAAAAGCTGTCTGGAATTACGTATTCCCTTTGTCTTGGATATATAAGCCATAATGGCTGACACTAAACACAGTTTCCTATCATGTGGGAAACAATTAACATGAATCGAGGAGAGGGGATCTCCCGTGCGGTTTGATTTTAATAATTTGTCCAAATCAAACGTGGCCAAATCAAACGTGTCTAGGCCATTAAGTGAAAGGGCTACAATTGTTTGTCCCCTATGACCGGTTACTAGGAGTAAGAGCACAGCTAATTTGTAACCTAGCTGTTTAACAGATAGGTGTCTGTTATTAGGCCATTCCTGGAATAACTTAAATACGACTGCCACATCCCAAAACCTATTGTATTTTGGTTTTGGAGGTTTCTTTCATAAACAGATCTGATGAACCAGTGGAGAACTTCATGTTTCCCAATTGTCTCTCCATCAATTCTTGGTAAGATGACTGAGAGTGCACATCTAGCTGCGTTAATGGCTCCATAACCGAGTCTGTCATCCTCCATCATTCGCAAGAAACGGACCACTTGGGCAATGGATGGTTCCATTGGCTTTACCTTGTGTAGCAAGCAATAAATGCCCCATTTCTTTAAATAACTGGAATATAATTTGACCGTACCTGGTCTCCATGCATGGGAAATTAGTCTATTTTGGGTAATTTTATCTAGTCCACAATAAAGGGAAAACATATGTGCCACCCGCATAAGTAAAACACTGCACTAATTTGTCTGTCACAAAAATAATGTCGTCAATGATTATTACTGAAAATTTCATCATTCAGATGAATTAATTAACCGCCACAAATCTGATAGATTCTATAAGAAATATGTTGAAAAATATTGCTGAAAATGTACCCCTCCCTTCGGCTACCAAACGGTCCATATCTCGTAAACATTACAGACATATTGGTTCCAGTTGGGAGCAGACGATATTTAACAACCACTAGCAAGTGAAATTGCAGGAAATGTTGCTTTTCTTTCTTTCTTTCATTCCTTTTTTCATTCTTTCTTTCAGTCTTTCTTTTATTTTCTTTCTTTTCTTAAAAAAAAAGAAAGACCCTCCCCTATTGCTCAGCAATGGGCATTTTGTCATGACGGTGGTGTTACCCCAATGATTACTGAGCCGGTCCTGGTCCAAAGGGTGTCGGGAATTGTATGGCTATAAGATTACAGCGCCTTCTGTGGCTGGGTGATGGGGCGCCACCACCCACTCCCCACCCCATACCCCTCTCCACCCACCAAAGCCTGGACCACTGTGGCATTGTGTGAACTGAAAGGAGCCCTATAGTGGTACAAATTTTAGCTCCATGAAGTTGATAAAAAATATCCTGTATCCTGGACAGAGGAATAGCATCTTTAGTTGTCACTGCATTTAGCTTACGATAGTCCCCACAAAGATGAATGGTACCGTACTTGTTTCGGCACTATAGTGACTGGTGAAGCCCAAGGACTACAACTTGCCTCTATAATATCATCTTCAAGCATTCTATCTAACTCTTTTTCTACAAGATGTCTTCTACTTAAAAGTATCCTATAAGGTCAGAGAATTTACAGGATATGCACTATCATGATCGGTATGCATTTCTACCACCTGAGTATCTCTAAGCTTAACATCAGATTCAGGAAATAAGGAAGGAAATTGTATCTTCCAATAGTCTAATTCTAGAACTATTCCTGCAATTCCTCTATTTATGGTCTGTAAACCAATCCACGGATGTAGAATATCACACAGGGAAACAAAATTGATCTCTATAACTAATTTCAGCTGCACAAATTTCCATAACACCTGTACCTATGAGCATATCAAAGCTCAGTGAATCTACTACAAAGAAAGGATATAACATATCGTAAAGAGAAATATACGCTACAACTACAGTTGGAATTAGATGTCCTGACAGAGATCTCAATCTACTACCTGGATACAATTGCCCATCGGATACACCAATGTCAATTAAAGATTGAAAAACAGACAAATGTATGAAACTCTTAGCCGCACCTGAGTCAACAAGACCAGATAAATGAAATCTATCAAATTCAATATTAATTGAGGGACATGCATCAAGTGTGCTTTCTCGTTTACCGTCGGTGTAGTACCGCTCATGTTAACATTACCCGAAAGTAATTTTATTTTAAATTGACAATCGCACATCATGTGTGCTTCATTACATAAGAAACAAGATATTGTACGCTTTGGTGCTGTACTATGCCTTCTTTGCCTAAAAGCATTACTTTTCCGCAACTGCGGATACGCGTGAGACTGTGGGTAATGTCTGTGTCTGCGCAACGGGTGAACAATTTTCATTGCTCCCCTGCTGTTGCATTGACAGCGCATGCCCTGCCGTGTGCTGTGCGACTGGAGTGTGCCTAATTATAGTGGCATTTTCTACCCCGACCGGCTGCCATAGGTTTACATGCGGCAATCCCCCACTTATGCCGTCATTGTAAGAACTGACACGAGAAGGTGTCGGAGCATTCACAGCGTGAATTGCTGAATGCTCAGAAACACCTCTGCCTAACGACAAGTTACCTATGCACATTCTAAGAGATTTAATCTCACCTTGAAGAGTCTTCAACACCTGACTATTTGAACCAGAGGATTTAGAACCTCTGTGAGAAGAGAAAGACTTGGAAAAATCCAAAGAAGTACCATTTAGACTATCTATTTGCTCACAAATAGCTAAATTACCCAGACGTGATTTAGCATGTCTCTGCTGCCTAATAACAGACATATCACTGAGAATAGACAATTAAAGACTTCTTCAAGAGATTTTGGTCGGTTCGTCTCCACATACCACATGGTATTATCATAAAGTAAGGAGTCAAGAAATCTCGAAAGGAGTATCTCGAAGGTATCAGTGCCAAAAACTGCAGTTGGAAGATCCCAACCTTTAGCTGCAGCAGTCTTAAACCGCTGACAGTATGGAGCTACTGTTTCCCCTTCATTTTGCTTTATAGCCATCACTATCCCCTTTAAATGACTACGTTCATTCGCTGTCAAAAGAGTAGATGCTATCACTTCCTTAATTTCTTTCCACGACCTAGCATTTTTATTCTGAAAAGCGGTGAAAAGAACTTCATGCAGCGTTCCTGTTGCATTTGATAAAGCAAAGCGAATAATGTCTAAGTCTGAAAGATCTGCAAGAGTCCCGATACTTTCGATCAAGTCAATCCAACTACATAACACCCCTCTGTCTGACCCGTCCAACAAGGGAACAGACTTGCCGTATGCTTTCAATGATCTATTTCATACCTCTCTCTGTCTATGCTCAACCTACAAAAGTTCACGTGCTTCCCTACGTTCTTCTCTATCCTCCCGTAATTCCGTCCTTCCTCTTAAATCAGAGAAACGCTCATCATTTTCCTCTCTAAGAATATCTAGCGTAAGTGACATCAATTTAGACCATGCTGGTCAAATAACCAACATATTACTAACTGCATCGTGTCGATAACCGTCGTGGTCACCAATTTTGTAAAAATTGAATCCACTACTCAACTAATCCACTCGTCGTGGTAAACCAATTTTGAAAAAAGGCTAAGGCTCGAATCTGTGGCTGTGTAGGCAGGCTATAGTGAAATCAATACAGACAAAGAGAAAGGAAGACTATAAAGTATAAAGAAGAAGAGAGAGTCAAGCCCTCTGGTTTATTATTTATATGGTTACATGGGTTCATTGTAGAGTATGGGAAATAAGCATTCTTGGCCCTACCAATAGGGATCCAGCATTCCTGGTCCCCATGGATACCAGTGGTCTGCCCACCACCACCAAGCTGGATGGCCATGGCCTTTGAGTGTGGTGATCACTATTCCAGCAGAGGTGGTAGGCCCTGAGTGCACCCACACCCAGACCTGCCAGCGCCACTATGTCTATTTACATCCCGCTCAGGCACCACCAACCCAAACATATATATACATGCACCTGGTCACGTACACCGATCAGTAATAGAACATTTGCATTCCACCCATGCCTTATATTGGAATATTTTACAAGTGGGTGCAATGCAATGAGCAGACTTATCACAGCATCAAAATATAACATTCCCTGATATTTCTAATATACAATGTATATTAAATGTGATGTATAAGAATTATGCTAGTATAAAGGCATGAAAGGGAATGTTCTCTATATGAGCACCCATGTTGTTTACTACTTTATGGGTAACCCCTTTTCATAGTTGGGCCAGGTGGCGCCACCACCCCCAAGCCTACCAGTGGCGCGAAATACTGTCACTCGGGCAAACTCTTATGTGTGACATGCCTCGACCAATCACACCTCGCCACTCATCAAACTCCCGCCCTGCACCCTAACACCTCGCTTCTTTGTCAGTCTTCGCTTCTTTGGCAGCCTGCTCACCACGTCCTCTCACCCACACATCCCTCCAGCCTGATTTTTGTCTCCCCCCCCCACCCTTTTTTTTTAGTGAACATTTTATTTATCAGAACATAAACTTCAGCGCCAAGTTACCGGTCTTCCAGCCATGTACATACTACACTGTAGATAGGTAGCTCTGTGGGTACCTAGGTAGGGCCTATTAGTAGATTAAGATGGAGGATTAGTGTGTTAGTGGGTTAGCTATCAGGGGTAAGGTCAGTATTATAGACTAAGGTGGCGGGTTTCTGTATTCACGGTGCTGTTATCATGGGTGAAGTGTATGCGAGGGGGGTGGGGGGGGGTGGAGCCATCTTTTATTTATAAGTCCTCATACTCAATTTCGTCTAGTCTAAAGCACGTAATATATATAGATTGGTTAGTTACCTTTGTAGTAGAGGTAGACAATAGACCCCTGCCAGTTAAGATGGAAATTACCCGAATAAAGTGCTTCCAGATTCTGACAATAGATGTCACTAGCTTAACTGGCGGGGTGTAATCCACGTGAAGAGAGCGGCGGTGAAATTCCAGAAGAAAAATATGACATAGTTGTCTTTAAAAAAATATATATTACAAGGATAAGAGCTTGATACCTGTTGCGATATGAAGATCTGAATATAATCAGGCATTTCATTATTTTTTCATGCATTCTTTACAGAGATATAGCATGTGAAATCACAGGCACTCGGGGAAAATACCCGAATAGAGTGGTTCCAGATTCTGCCGATAGATGTCACTAGCTTAACTGGCAGGGTGGGGTGTATTGAGTGTTGGTTGGGGGTGGGGGGAGGAGGGATGAGGAGGGAGGGGGGAGCGCGAGGCAGGGTACAGATCCATGTTATGGCTCTTATTCAAGGGCATGGCCAGTGAGATGAGTTCTGATTAGTGACTTAAAGCCTAGGTAGGATAGTGCACTTCTGATTTCAAGCAGCCTTAGATGTTGCCAGGATGTAAAACCCAAACAACCAAACTCCCAGCCAACCATCTGATTTCAGGTGGTAGTTCGTTCCACATCTGGCTGAGAAGGTCTCATACAGGATTTCCGCTAATCTTCCCTCTGAAGACAGTAGCAAGAAAAAATGTTCTGGGTGGTAAGTACCTCATTGTGCAGTATGGTGTGTGAAAAAGGTCTCATACAGGATTTCCAGCAACAACCTGCCCTCTGATAGCAGTGACAAGTACCAATGTACTGGTCGCAGGTGACTGCGCATGTGTCGCGGAAAATAACTATGGTTCTGGGTAAATAAAATATGAAACCAGACAGGATGGCCGAATGAGTCAAGCATCAGCTTCTTCTCCCTTTGGTAGGTCGCGGGATTCAAACCGTGGCCTAGTCAAACCAATTATTTAAAATTTGTAATCGTCGCTAGCTATCCTAGCACTCAATATAATTAGGATAAGGAGAGGAGCACTGGAATGAGGAAGACCAAATTGTCAGCGATTTAAATTTCCCCTGCTTAAATGAACAGATGTACCAATAAATTGTTGTATTTAATTTGGATTGCCACAACTCCTTATACACTTACAGCGTTCGAAATTCGAGTTAAGTACTGTGGACAAGTGGAAATTCACACAGACAAGTGAAACGTGAATTTACACTTGTCCACAGTACTTATCTTAAAGTTAAGGACTGTGGACAAGTGAAAATTCAGACGGACAAGTGAAACTCACACCAGACTTGTCCGGTGGACAAATGACATTTTTTGCTTATTTCTATCAGTGCCCTTACCTCTTCCCAACGGTCGAAGTGAGCTCCCAACAGCAGCGGCTCCGGCACGTTAACCTGCCACTGGAAGTCGAACGTCTTCGCCATGGTGACGTCACGTCAACGCTCCCTCTACCGTCAACTCCTCACACCACGTCGGGGCCCTGCAACGTGAACAATGTGATTTCATTTGAGTCTGATTTAACCACAAACATGTAGTAAGGTAACTGTATGGCTGCCCCAATGGTACATTAAAGCTGCATCGTCCAATGAAATTTGAAAACATCAACTTTTCTAAATCAAAAAAATTATCTAAATTTGATTATACATATCTAAGTTGCATTTATTAAGCATATGTTACCACATAGAAGGGAATACTGAATACATTACTGCAGAAGCCTGTGTCAGAGTTTTGGCATGCTTGCCAAATTTATTTTCTATGTTTGCACTTCAAATATCTCAAAAGCTAGCCATTTAAAATAAAACTTACTTCAAACTAAAGTCAGTTAGATTATAACAGTCAAGGTAATATATTTATCTCAGAAAAATGAGAGAACCTCAAAACCATCGGACCATACAACTTTAAATTAAAGATCATACTTATCCAAAATACATTGTTACAACAAATCGGCAATTGACATTTTTACCTACAACCAGATATGTACACTGTTAGGCCCCAGTCACACTATGGCTTGTGACCACTTTGCGACTACTTTGGACCAAAGACCCCACAGTCACCGGCAACCTCCTTATGACCAAAGAAATGGTTGCTGACCTCCTTGCAACCATCTTGGTCGCAAGGTTTTCAGTGCAGTAGCTGCAACCTCCTTGTTGCCAAAATGGTTGAAAGGAGGTTGGCGACTACTCAGAACCATTTTGTGACCACTTTGCGATCATTTTGTGACATCTTTGCGACAAACCTTCTTTCTTTCATGGTTGGAAAGTGGTCGCAAGCAGTAGTGTGACTGGGGTATTATGGTACAACCTTTATGGACAGGAAGCAGTCTAAAATTGTCCGATATTCAGGGATGAGAATAAGATGAATATTAAAGAATCTATCGAGATGAGAGGGTTAAAGTAAATACATAGATGTGTGGGGAAATGGTTAACACCTTAAAATATAGAGGGCGCCACCTACACAAACAGAACCTGAAGTTAAAGTTGCATAGTCCGATGCTTTTGGGTTTCAGAAATTTTCTGAGATAAATACATTAGGTTGATCGTTATAATGTACCTCACTTTAGCTTGAAGTAACTTTTATTTTAAGTGGCTAACTTTTGACATATTTGAAGTGCAACCATGCAAAATTAATTTAGGCAAGCTTGCCAAAACTCTGACACCATAGCATTCTGCAGTATCATGATCTATTTGATTGCCTCACTATTCCCTTCTGTGGGGCGACAAATGTTTAATAGTGCATTAGTATCTAAGTTAGATATGTAGAATCAAATTTAGGTCATTGTTTTGGTTTTGAAAATTTGATGATTTCATCGGACTATGCAGCTTTAAGTCCAGGGCGCAGCAGAGACAGAGGGGTTGGTTGGTTGTTGGAGGTTTACGTCCTGACAACATCTAAGCTCATATCAGGATGGGTATCGACTTGTAACAGTGCACACTCATGGTGACTTTATAGTGCTGCCCCACTGGGAGACCAGGCTGCCAGCACCATGACCTGATATCCCACTCAGTCACATTATCCTGACACTGAGCAACCAGTCCTTGCCCTATCCTAATAATGCCGAACGCCTCACTAGGAACTCTCAAGTATATATTGTTACGTCATTGGTTTGACTCGACCAGGGTTCGAACCCATGGGTTCGAATTCCACGATATACAAAAACGGGAGGAGGACGCTGAACTCATTCGGCCATCCCGTCTGGTCCCAAGTGCAAGGCGGCGCAACAGAGACAAAGCGAGAGAGGTGTGTCAGTCATTCCCACCAAATGAAACGCAAAGCGAACATTGCGTATGTTCCTAGACCAATATTCAACAAACGACCTCCCAGTACAACCAGGTGAATGCTCATAAAAAGCGGGTGAATAAAATATGCCGACCTTGGTGAACACACACACACACACACACACACACACACACACACACACACAAACACACATCACTGACGCACCGGAAGTAGGTAGCGGTGGTGACGAGCGCCATAAACAGAGCACCAATTCACTATACTACTTGCTCAGTCAGTCAGCAATGGACAAATTTCGATGTGATAGGGCCGCCGAGTTCTTACCATGACGACCGCGGGAAAGAAAAAAAAACACCGTAACGCCCGGCCTTTGATCCCTCGACACCCATCATGGAGGAATGTCTGCGTAATGCTTAAGTGTAACACATGGCCAGGTTTTTGTAAATTTTGGGGCGTTCGTTGTTGTTGTTGTTGTTGTTGTTGTTGCAGTTTGGACTAGAGTGGCCATCACTGGGTCTTGTTACCTTTGCTTGGGTTGGTTGGTTGTTGGAGTTTTATGTCCTGGCAACATCTAAGGTCATATCAGGATGGGTACCGACTTGTGACAGTGGGCACTCATGGCGACTTCATAGTGCTGCCCCACTGGGAAATCAGGCCACCAGCACCATGACCCGATATCCCATTCAGTCACATTATCCTGAAACTGCCCTATCGTATTAATGCCGAGCGCCAGGTGACAAGTATAAATTTTGAAGTCATTGCTTTGACTCGACTGGGAACCGAACTCCCGTCCTTCCGCACGCGAGGCCTGGGCTCTACTGATCAGGCCATTGCGCCCGGTCCTTTGCTTGGGTTACCTTTGCTGCTGAGTTGGGCGGCTTAATTAATCCAGATTAGTGGTGAATTAAATAGACAGTGCCTACAGTTAATTAACCGGTTGGTTCAATATGGAATGTGCACATAACAGCAACACTGCTCATTGCATAGGCAAACATGGGTGACTCCAATAACAACTGTCGCATGGCGTCACCTTGACGACAACGGACGCAAATCAAAGGCGGCAAGAGAATTATTTTCCATTTTCCTTTACTTTTTGTAGATACATAAAACCGTGCGTGCACGGTCAAAAACGCAGTCAGATAATTAATTAATTAATGGATGATTGAAATCTTTTGCCATTATTTAGTCCAGCCATTCGCCCGCTAACATTTTCTGGTGGAAACAATAGTTTATTCATTAAATAAAGTCTTTTGTCAGCGCCGTGGCACTGGTATTCCGGATATGTGACAAAACAGTTATTTACAATATGTACTATATAATTTATTATGTGGATATAAATAACGGCAACCCCTTAATGTTTCTCTCTAACCACCTTAACTTCCATATTATTCACTGCGGAGCAGGCATTCTCTCCTCACTGCCTCCTCTACACAGTGAGCCAACTGTTACTCTGCTCACTTTCAAAATATGTAGTCTGATATTATCATCCATAGCTAGCTCAAGTCAGGCGGAATGATAATATTATTCATTCCAAGACTTAATTTTGGCATAGTTTGAAAATTCACATATGAGATACTAATTATATGTCATATGGAGTTTGTTGGTTTAACAACTCCCTCCGCCCAGCACAAAAAGGAAACACTGGCTATTTGGGGTAGTACAGTGGCTAAGAATCTCTGAGTAAAAGAAATTACATTTCAAACAGGTCAAATAGAGCACAGAAATGTATGCCAAAAGAGCATACAACTGAGGTAAAATCACAAGTGGTATATGATCAAATAAAATCAACAGTAGAAGACTTTTCAAGTTAAAAATGGAAAAAGAATATATTGTAGAATACATTAATTTGAATCCTATTTGTAAAAGTTCACCAGTGTTGTCCTCTCAGGGCTGAATGGATTTGGAGCGCTACTGCTGAAGAGCAATAATTTTATTTGATCTCCGCGGTTTTGTTTGATCTTGACACGGGATGGAGCGTGTGTGGTGGTGGATGTGGGAGGAAGGGGGTCATCCCATCCAAAACCTGACTCCATACCATGGGTGTCTTGGTTCCCGGTCCCAACACCCATCACAATTAAAGCTGCATAGTCCGATGACAACATCAAATTTTCAAAACAAAAACAATTATCTAGATTTGATTCTACATATCTAACTTAGATACTGGTGCACATTTGTCATCACACATAAGGGGATACTGAGGCAATTGAATAGAACCTGTTACTGCAGAAGCCTATGGTGTTAGTTTTGGAAAGCTTGCCAAAATTAAATTAGCACGTTTGCAATTCAAATATCTCAAAAGTTTGCCATTTAAAATAAGTTACTTCAAACTAAATTGAGGTAGATTATAATGATCAACCTAATATGCTTATCTCAGAAAATGAGAAAAACTCAAAACCATCGGACTATGCAACTTTAAATGGTGGCTGGCTCCGTCCAATGCCAAACTGTTTCTTACGAGTGGCGTAACCTTATGGGTCCTCACCAAACACACCTTATATCCCAGTCACACTACTGCTTGCAACTGCTTTGCTTGCAACCACAAAAAAAGGGTTGGTCGCAAAGCGGTTGCAAGTAGTTACAAAGTGGTCATCAGTGATCGCCAACCTTCTTGCGAACAAAATAGTCACAAGGAGGTTGCAGCTACTGCACTAAAAAACCTCCTTGCAAACAAAGTGCTCGTCCAGAGGTTGGCAACCATTGCTTTGATCACAAGCAAAGTCGCTGGTGGCTCTGGGTTCATTGGTCCAAAGTGGTCGCAAAGTGGTCACAAGCCATAATGTGACTGGGATTTTAAACCGAGCCCCAAACTCTGCTGATGTTTGGTGCTTTCATTCTTGGAGTTTTAAGTCCTGGCAACATATAAAGTCATATCAGGACGGGCACCGACTTGTGACAGTGCACACTCGTTGCAACTTTATAGTACTGCCCCACTGGGAGACCAAGACCAGGACCTGATATCCCACTACGTCACATTATCCTGATACTGAGCCAACCAGTCATTCTGCAGGTGTTAATCAGCACAAACAGTCAGCGACTGCTGACGGTGGAGTTTCCGAAAATCGGTTAGTGTGAGTGAGCCCCAGCACGGCGCGACTAGGAGGTCTTTTCATAGGACGTCATATGTACTCATTCCGTCAACGAACAGGCCCACCCCGTCAAACAATACAGGCAGGCTGTACACACCTCCACAGTCGGAATAATGCAAGCGTGCATTTCCACCTGTTTGTGTGTAGCACAGGCTTTGTTTGCGTAGAGCCTCGCTCTCGATCCCAGGGCCTGGTGGGAGTGTGTGGGAGTGGGGAAGTGTGGGGGCGTAATGGTGTTTGGGGGTGTGGTGGTGTAGGGGTGGGACCACGCCCTTCTGCGAAACAAGCCTTGAGAAGAAAGCATGGCGGCATCATGGCCTGAATCAAGGTGTAAAATATTCCGATATGTGGCATAGGGGGGGAATGCAAATGTTCTATTACTGATCGGTGTACGTGACCAGGCACATGTATATATATATATATATATACATATATATATATATATATATATATATATATATATATATATATATGGGTTGGTGGTGCCTGAGTGGGATGTAAATAGACATAGTGGTGCTGGCAGGTCTGGGTGTGAGTGCACTCAGGGCCTACCCCCTCTGCTGGGATAGGGATCACCACACTCAAAGGTCAAGGTTGGTGGTGGCTATGGGGCCATACATCTTGTGGTGGTGGGCAGACCACTGGTAGCCATGGGAACCAGGAATGCTGGATCCCTATTGGTAGAGCCAAGAATGCTTGTTTCCCATTGGGGGAAAGGGGTGGGGTGATACTCTACAATGAACCCATGTAACCATATAAATAATAAACCAGAGGGCTGGACTCTTTATACTCTTCCACCATCACTTAACAACAGGAGAATCAAACTGGCCATGCAATATGTAGTCAAGATAAAAACTAATGCATAGAATCCTGCACACAATTGTCTATTCGAGCAACATGATGAATCCAGGTATGAAGCCAGCCCGAATTACATCCGGCCACTGAGGCTCCGAATGAAACCTCATTTGGAGGCCTTGGGCGTGGATTTGGACGTGTTGGAAGATGCCAAAGTCCCAGAACATCCCCCGTGGTTGTTGAGGAACTGATGGTTCGAAAGACCAAAGCCAGGTAGCTGCTGTGGCAGTCTGCCGATGGGAAAAATTTGGTGTACGCTTACCCGAGCACTCCTTCTCGCGTTGGAGTGTATCGAGGTATCCAATCACACTGTGGTTATATACAGTGATTCGTTCTCTTGCCTCCTAGCTGTTGCTGGACTGAAAATGAACCACCCTATTCTAGCAACGATCATTTATAAAATGAACCAACTGGCAACGGATGGGTATGACATCCACCTGTGCTGGGTGCCTGGCCATACCGGCATACAAGGAAACGAACGAGCTGATCGGGCTGCGAAGAAGGCCCTGAACTGTGATCTTGAACCATGTCTGATCCCTCACTTTGATCCAAAACCACTAATAGCCACCCACATAAAATCCAAATGGCAACATGAGTGGGATGAAAACATTAATAAACATAAAGAAATTGAACCATCTGTGGAAAAACCACCACAGACTCATGAGAGAGGTCGGCGGGACCAAGTGGTCCTTAGCCGCTGCCATATTGGCCACTAGTGGCTTACACATGCTTTTCTGCTCAAGGGGGAACCTCCCCCTGAATGTATTGGGTGTCAGTCCCCGCGGACACTCAAACACATTTTACTAAGTTGCATTGATTTTTTGGCCATACGCCAACAATTCTACACAGCAGACAGTATGCATGACCTTTTTACTAAAGTAAAACAAGAAAACATTTTAGCCTTTTTGAAGGCAGCCGGACTGTACCACCTCATATAGTTTACTAAATAAATTCTATCAATTATTAATAAAACTTTTCTTTTTCTATGGGAATTTGTTTCCCTTGACCACAAATATATAATTGTGAGCTTTCTAATTTAATGAGTATCTATTGGCACATAAGTGATTGTCTGCATTTACATTTAAAAGCAATGGTTTGAACAAAAAACAAACATTTCTCGCCGTGAATATGGCCTATGCTGCCGACAGGGCGTAAAGCAACCAATCCATCAATCAATCAATCCATCATACTCTTCCTTCCTCTTTGTCTGTATTGATTTCACCATAGCCTGCCTACACAGCCACAGATTCGAGCCTTAGCCTTTACAAAGGGTCAAGCCGTAAATAAACCAACAAATGAAACCAGCTAGTGTTATTGCCGCCCTCAAGCTTTGTCAGCACCAAATAGCAATACAAGAGATTGCTGATGAATATGTGCCAACAGCAGTTTGTTTGTTGTTGTTTGACACCCTGCAACATGTAAGGTCATATCAGGATGGATACCGACTTGTGACAGTGCGCACTCATGGTGACTTTATAGCGCTGCCCCATTGGGAGACCAGGCCACCAGCACCATGACCTGATATCCCACTCAGTCATATCATCCTGACACTGAGGCAACTAGTCCTTGCCCTATCCTATTAAAGCCGAACGCCTAGCTAGGAAGCGACAAGTATCAATTTTATGTCATTGGTTTGACTCGACCAGGGTTTGAACCCACGAACCCATGTGTTCAGATCCCTCGATCTCCCAAAACAGGAGACGGATGCTCAACTCATTCGGCCATCCCGTCTGGCCGTGCCAACAGTAGATTATAAGTTGCACGGTCTGATGGTTTCGAGTTTCTGCCATTTTCGGGGATAAATACATCAGATTGATTACTATAATCTACTTTACATTGGTTCAAAAGTAACTTTTCATTTTAAATGGCTAACTCTGTGGAAATATTTGAGGTGAAAACATGCCAAATTAAAGCTGCATAGACCGATGAAGCATCACATTTTCCAAACCAAAATAATTATCTAGATTTGATTCTCCACATCTAACTTAATACAGATGCACTCACTAAGCATTTTTTGCCACATAGAAGGGGATACTGAGTCCATTTAATAGAACCCATTATTGCAGAAGCCTCAGAGTTCTGGCATGTTTGCCCAAATTAACTTAGCATGTTTGTACATCAAATATCTCAAAAGTTAACCATTTAAAATATTTTACTTCAAACTAAAGTAATGTAGATTATAACCATCAATTTAATATATTTATCTCAGCAATTGACAGAATCTCAAAACCATCGGACTTCAATTTTAATGTTGGTGCGCTGGTCAAAGATCTTACACCTTAGACTTCAGTAGAAACAGGCTCAATTAAATTGGCTAATGTCCCCTTCCATGCAGCAAGAAATGCTTAATAAGTGCACCAGTAGCTAGGTTAGATATCTGGCATTCGCATTCGCATCCAGCCATATGGAAGCCCCCACCATGCACTTTACATACTTTTCCATTTGTTGTCGCATTCGCATTCTTTCTTTATCTTTAAGCCTACATTTCCATGGTCACCAATCATCACAACACTCACCGGGTGCCAGGATAATGAGCGTCAACCAGGGCACATCCTGACGCTGTTGTACTGTGGGCATGACAATGATGGTCGTGGGGTGATATAGCACGACGACTAATGGCCACAAGCCAAAGTCACGACGAATATATTTATGTCCTCACTCAAATGATTGTGATTTCCATATCTGATGAAACGCCAGATACTGGAGATCCCCAACCCCCGCCCTCCCTCACCCCTCCTCTCGCCCACACCCGCCCTGACATGCGCATTGCCAATAGCTGGAGCCCTGCTAGGCATCTACTACTGCAATTACTTAATTAGAACTGGCTAGACTAATCAAGCTGCAGGGTTGGGAGAGGGATATTTTCCTTTATAGACTGTGATGAAAATAATATTATACGGTCCCGATCTATTAAAATCTAGTCTTGCGTCATGTTTCTGGATTGGTGCTATGTGATGTTTATTATGCAGACTTGTTTTAGTGTACAACGGAATTCTGAACCCTCACTTTCAACATCATTGCTTCTATTTAAAATTACTTGTGCTTTTGTTCTTGCTGCTGCTACCGTTGCTGCTGCTATCGTTGTTGTTTTTGTTGTTGTTGTTGATGTTACAGTCGTTCAATAAGCAAGGGACATTTCAATCACGGAAAAGTGATCTAACTCATTCCACCGTTCCTTGATATGTTGTCCTAGTAATGTTGAATGCTAGACTAGGTGGTGACAAGTATCAATTCTGAAGTCTCTTTGCCACTGGGGTTGATTGTTGGAGTTTTACGTCCTGGCAACATCTAAGGGCATATCAGGATGGGTACCGACTTGTGTGCACTCATGGCGATTTTATAGTGCTGCCCCACTTGGAAATGAAGCCGCCAGCACCATAACCGGGTATCCCACTCAGTGACATTATCCTGACACTAAGCTAACCAGTCCTTACCCTATCCTATTAATGCCAAGCGCCAGGGTAAGACACAACAAGTATCAATTTTATAAGTCATTGGTTTGACTCGACCGGGAACCGACCTCCCGATCTCCCACACGCGAGGCCTCTACCGATTCGGCCACCGCGCCCGGTCCCTGCCATTTGAGAAAAGGGGTGCTTCACACATTTGGACACCTGTTCAGTGTGTCTGTTGAATTTGTCATTCTGTAAATAATATTACATTAGGTAGATCCTTCTAGCTGCATTCACTCAACCTGTAGTACCTGTTGACTTTGTTTATCACATGCCAGCTACTAATCAAGATGAACATGTTTGACAACATTTTAATTCCACTTCAATTTTAGTGAATAGATACCATGTCCAGTGAAAACAACCCATCAAAAAATCACTTTAGTGAATTTATTTGACAGCAGACGACATTGACGACAACATAAAGTTAGCGGGAAACGACGAAGGAGATGTAGAGTGCGTTGTTATTAATGTTAAGAAGAACGCAGTGCTCAACAGTTGCTGGAGCTACAGAGTCGTAGTCTCGATTGATTGATTGACTGACTGATTGATTGATTGCCTGATTGATTGCCTGATTGATCGATTGATTGACTGTGATTTCACACCATGTGGGCGGCATTTGTTTTGTTTGTTTGTTTAACAACAACCCCCCCCCCCCCCACAAAGTAAACATCGACTATTGGGGTAAACATAGATATCTGAGTACAAATTTACATTTCAAACAGGTAAAATAGAGCACAGATAAGTATACCAAAAGAGTATAAAACACTGCAAAAGCCACACCAAAAAGTGAGTCGAATTTATCTATTTTATTCTTCTATTTTAAAGAAAACACCCCCAAACAACTTTTTAATTAAATTATTTTTAAAAGCATCCGTCAGTTAAATATTAATATAAAAATCACGAGTAAATCTAAACTGGTTAAATGTGTCCAAAGATAATAACATTAAATGTCAAATCATCACGATGTCAAATATTCCGATATACGGAATAGGGGGAATGCAAATGTTCTATTACTGATCGGTGTACGTGACCAGGCTCATGTATGTATATATATGTATGGGCTGGTGGTGCCGGAGTGGGATGTAAATAGACATAGTGGTGCTGGCAGGTCTGGGTGTGGATGCACTCAGGGCCTACCCCCTATGCTGATCACCTAGATAAAAGATTCACCCGGTACTTGTAGTACACAGGTGAATGACAACGTAGTCTAAATACGGGCGAAAATAGCTTTAGTATGGAACATGACCTAGAAACTGTGGCTCCAGTATCAAATGGCTACCCATATAGGCACAGAGTTGGTGAAATGGGAGAGAATGCAAAAAGACAAGATGGCGGCCGCAGAACGCCGTCGATTTCACTTTTAAATTGCATTAAACTAGATATTATATTATATTTTTCAACTCAAAGGTAGCGGGCTATCAATAAGACATATGTAAAGAATAAATGTTGCTTCTTAGATTGTGAAATTAGGCTCTCAATTCATTGACCAGTTTTTTCGACAGCTTTTACATAGGGTTGGTTTGCACCCCTACTGCAGCAGTACGGGGTGAATCTTGTATCTAGTGATCACCACACTCAAAGGTCAAGTTTGATGGTGGCCATGGGGGGGCCATACAGCTTGGTGGTGGTGGGCAGACTACTGGTATCCATGGGAACCAGGAATGCTGGATCCCTATTGGTAGAGCCAAGAATGCTTGTTTTCCATTGGGGGAAAGGGGTGGGGTGATACTCTACATTTGAAGCCTATGGTGTCGGACTTTTGACGTGCATCCCAAAATTAATTCACTCACAATTAAATAAAAGTTACTTCAAACTAAAGTATGGTCGATAACAACAATCAACTTGATATGTTAATCTGACAAACAGTAGAAATGCAATAACAACTGACTATGCAACTTTAACTGATTTAGAAATCGATACCTCTACAATGGGGGACATTTGGCGTAGTTATTTTTTCCGACGATAGGTGGCGCATCGGTACTAGTGGGCCTCAACGGAGATATTACAAGACAACATTCAGTCAGTTTGCAGGACCATACCATTACTGCACCCCATATAAGCCTCTTCTCCCTATAGACGACCGGGTGCGGTAGCCGCTTCGGTAGAACGTGGGCCTAGTGTGAGGGACATCGGGAGTTTGGTTCCCGGTCGAGTCAAACCAATGACCTATCAAATTGATACTTTTCACTTCCTAGCCTGGGACTCAGCATTAATAGGATAGGGCAAGGACTGGTTAGCTCAGAATCAGGATAATGTAACTAAGTGGGATATCGAGTCATGGTGCTGGCAGTCTGATTTCCCAGTGGGGCAGCACTATAAAGTCCCCATGAGTGTGCACTGTCATAAGTCGGTACCCGTCCTGATATGACCTGTTGCCAGGACGTAAAACTGCAACAACCAGCTAACCAAACCTATAGATGAGACCAGACGAGGGCTGACCCTGAGCCTAAACCTATAACAAGGTGCCACCCTAAGTAATCTGCTCACAGTCCTAACCTGGACTGGCCTCGGTCCATAGCGAAGAACATGCTGGGATTGTCTTCATAGTCAGGCCACATTTAAACAAATACTTGTTTAGCATCCACCCATTAAAATTTGTCCAGGTCAGGTGGGAGGTTTTTATTTTTATTTTTTATTTTGTGTACAGTCATGTAGAATGGTGGTGAACAGGAAGAAGAAAACTAACCATGGTATTCATGGTCAGAAGGTAGGGTAAAGACCATAGAAAGTTCATAGCTAGAAATTGAACCAAGAAAACATTAAAATTACTATAAAATTGTCAGGATGAAGTTTATCGGTAATTCCGCAATCATTATAATAGGTGGGAAAGCATTATTTTGTTTTAATATTTTATTTGAAGGTTTTTTTGACAAATTAAACAATATATATATTTGGAGGTCAGGGGCATTTCTCAGGTCGGGAATGTACGCTAAACAAGTTTTTTTTATTTATCTGCCCTCAGTCCTCGCCCGGTCACATACACGTCAGTGGAGGTAGTTGAATGTAGTGGAGGCTAACGTAGTTGAACGTGGTTGAACGTAGTTGAACGTAGTTGAACCTACCGGCATCCATACTTCTCATTTGGTGGGCGTTGAGTTCCGATTTAATCTTTGGACATGTTCAAAAGTATGCTACGTTAGTGGCTGAATTTGCATCCGTGATGGTAATGTACTCTAGTGTACTCTAGCATACTCTAGTGCACTCTAGCATATTCTAGTGTACTCCAGCGTACTTGGATGAAGCCCTGGTCACATAGCCGTTAGTGGACATAGGTGAACATAGTGGAGGCTAACGTAGTTGACCCTACCGGCATCCATACCGTAACGTATTTATCCGTACCGTAACATATTTATCCATACCATAACATATTTATCCATACCAAAACCTGCCGTACCTTAAAGTATTTAAACATAGTTTAATTTACTTACACCACTTTTGACCCACGTTAATCTATCCTACGTTTAACTACGTTCAACTACGTTCACTAACGTCTATGTGACCGGGCCTTAACCAAGTCGTTGCCATTAGTGCAAGTTACAGCATGTCTGACATCAGATATATCCAAGTGACTAAATCACCACAAAATAGGCAGCCCTAATTCCATTAGTTAGACACCTTACAGAGGGTCATTCCCCCCCCCCCCCGCCCCCCACCCCCATACCCCATTTTGGCCACCTACATACTCAGTGAACCTTACACTTACAGAGGGTCATTTTATTATATTGTTTCCAATTAAAGTATTTAAACACTGCACCTTATGAAGGGGAACTTTGCTGAATTGAGCCCAATTAGATACTCAGTGCACCTTAAGGGCCTGTCACACTACAGTGTATGGCAGCGGCATATGCGTAACATGTCGCAATAATTTGAACAACTTCATACGCCGTCGTACGCTGACCTTTTTGCACTCCAGCGACATTTGAAACGTACGCGTAGCATATGCCTGGCATATGGATACTGTATCCCCACTGTATATCGACAGATGCAAAGGGTAAACTGACCTATGCGCGGCGTACTGTGATGCGGTTTGACGGTTGTGATTGACAAGTTCAGCGTATGCCCAACCTATGCCGACGTACCCCTAACCTATGTGTAACCTATGCCTGGTGTATGCATAGCGTACGTCTAGCGCATGAGCAGCGTTTGAGCCATACACTGCCATACGCTGAAAATTTTCAGCATGCTAAAAATTGTTTAGGATGGACGGGCGTATAGACGCCGTATACGCCATACGCCGTAGTGTGACATCGCCATTACAGTAAGTTGTGAGTACGCCAGAGACACCCGGAGGGTGTCAGTTCAGCGTATGCCTAACCTATGCCAACGTACCCCTAAACTATGCATAACCTATGCCGGCGTATGCATGGCATACGTCTAGCGTATGATCAGCGTATGAGCCATACGCTGCCTGCTTTGAGCAATTTGGACGGACGGGCGTATGACGGCATATGACGAGCGTATAGGCGTATGCCCAACCTATCCGTAGCATATGACGGCATATGATGGCGTATGGGTCGAAAACCGCACACGCCAGCATACGCTAACGCCATATGCCGTAGTGTGACAGGCCCTTTACACTTACTTTGCTCAATTGTACCTTATAAGTTAGAGAGGGTCACCTTTTTCTCAATTGTGCCCAATTAGACACTCAGTGCACCTTACAATTACAAAGGGTCATTTTATGCAATTGTGTCCAATTAAACGCTGCACCGTACAAAGGGGAACTTTGCTCAATTGTGCCCAATTAGACACTCAATGTACCTTACAAGTTAGAGAGGGTCACCTTTTTCCCAATTGTGCCCAATTAGACACTCTTACAGACGGTCACATTCTGCTGACCCTAACAAGCAAGACCATACATACGCTGGCCTCATCAGCGTTGATACAATTTGCACCACCATTCTAGAAGAACAGAAGGCTATTTGAAAATAGAGCGAGTTTTCTCACAGAGCAGACAACATTTAGCGCCAGCAGAAAACGAGAAACCCGCCACATGACCGGCAGCACTGTGCCACTGGTACAGCATTATAGGCTTGGTTGGTTATTTGAGTTTTACATCCCGACAACATCTAAGGTCATATCAGGACAGGTACCGACTTGTGACTGTGCACACTCATGGTGACTTTATAGTGCTGCCACACTGGGAAATCAAGTCTCCCACACCATGACCCAATATCCCACTCAGTCACATTATCCTGACACTGAGCCAACCAGTCCTTGCCCTAATCCTAGTAATGCCAAGTGCCAGGCTAGGAAGCGACATGCATACATTTCATAAGTCATTGGTTTGGCTCGACCGGGAACCAAACTCCCGATCTCCCGCACACGAGGCCCTGCGTGCTACCGATTCAGCCACAGCGCCCGGTACCATTCTAGGAGAACATACGGCTATTTGAAAATAGAACAAATCTTCTCACAGAGCAGACGACATTTAGCGTCAGCAGAAAACGAGAAACACACCACATGACCGGCAGCACTGTGCCACTGATACCGCATTATAATCACCTAGATGACGTACCTGTGGAATATCCAGCAGCAGTAGCAGCAGCAGCAGCAACAGGTGAGTTCTCCAGTACCATCACAACCACCGCAATAGAATATATTACAGCAGCACACCCCAGCCGCAACCAGGAACCCACTGCTCCAGGGTGCTGGTTGTTGACAGGCAACGCTAACGTTAACGTTAACGCCAAGGTGCGCCTTCTTTTTCACCTGGACACTCGGCGAAGGAGAGAAGTCAAATAGCTCACGGTATCACCAGCCACAGGAGCAGTCGAGTGAACAGACCAGGGAGGGGGCTTCTCATCTGGCACGTCATTAGTTAAAGGGCTCCTCCACGCCGCACGCTGGTGACTGGAGTAGACGGCACGCCTCTTGGGCACGCGTGTGTGTGTGTGTATGTGTGTGTGGGTGTGTAAGTGTGTGAGTGTATGAGTCTATGTGTGTGACAGTGTGTGTGAGTGTGTGTACGTGCATGTGTGTGTGTATGTGTGTGTATGTGTGTGGGTGTATGCATATATATTTATGTGAGTATGTATGTATGTGAGTATGTATGTATGCACATGCATGTATGTGTATGTATGTATGTATATATATGTATATGTATGCATGTGTACATATGTGTATGTATGCGGATGTATGTGTATATATGTGTATGTATGGGTGGGTCTGTATGGGTATGTGTTTATGTGTATATATGTGTGTATCGATGTGTATGTATGTATATGTATATGTATGTGTATGTATATGTGTATACGTGTTTAAGTATGGGTATGTATGTATGTATGAATGTATGTGTGTATGTATAAGTATATATGTATGTGTATATATGTGTGTATGTATTATGTATGTATTTATGAATTTATCTATATGTATGTATGTACGCAAGTATGTATGTAAGCACGTATGTATGAATGTAACAATATATATGTAAGTATGGTCGGATGTTAGTATGTATGTATGTAAGTATGTATGTAAGTATGTAAGTATGTATGTATCTATGGGAGTATGTATGTATGTATGCATGCATGCATGCAGGAATGCAGGTATTTAAGTAGGCATGTCGGTATGTACGGTGTATGTGTGTATATATATCCTATATGTGTGCGGTTGCAGACAATTACTGAACGCTTCCTCCAGGGTGTGTCAGCTGGTGGAGAGGCGTGGCCACCAAGGGGAGTGGCTGGTTTTGGATCCTGGTGCAGATAACCACAGCCCGCCTGTCACCTATCCGCAGCACACTCCTGTCTCATACTGATGGGGCGGCTCTCCCGAATAGGGGCACGCCCTGCAACTCTGTGTGTGTGTGTGTGGGGGGGGGGGGGTGTGCATTTGTGTGTCTGTATGGGAGTGCGTATGAGTATGTGTGAGTGTGCGTATGACTATGTATGTGTGGTTGTATGTGTCTGTATGAGTATGTGTGTGAGTGTGTGTATCAACATGTGTGAGTATGTGCATCTGTGTGTCTGTATGGGAGTGTGTGTATGAGTGTAAAGTCCACGTCTGGCATCTGTGTTTGCGTAGGCAGGCTATAATGAAATCAGTACAGGCAAGAAGAGAAAGGAAGAGTATAAAGAATGAAAGTATGGAGAGAGACAATGTCCTCAGGTTTATTATTTATAGTGGTACATGGATCTGGTATGGCATACCACCTGGCCGTGTTCTCCAATGAGAATCAAGCATTTACAGTTCCACCAATGAGAACATCAAACATTCCTGTGTCACCATGGCTACAGTGATCTGCCCACCACCACCATGCGGTGTGGCTGCTTGGCCATCACCTGCCTGAGCTGAGTGTGTGGTGATCCATGACTAACAGAACAGGGGGGGGGGGGGTAGTGAGTAGAGCTCTAAGTGCCCCTTACACACTATCTCTAGTCCCTCTTTCACACTATCTGACTAATACACAATGACTATTGACCATGAGTAAAGTATCACCAGCAACTACATAAATACATTCATGCACCTGGCACTATATACCATTTACCATTATAGACCATTTGCATTCCCCGACCAATGCGTTTCATCGGAATATTTTACATGAGTATGTGTGTGCCGTGTGCGTATGTGTGTGCGTATGTGTATGTGTGTGTGTCTGTATGAGTAGGTGTGTATGTATGTATGTATGTATGTATGTATGTATGTGATTGTATGGTGATGGGTCTCATGTATGTGTGTATGGTATCAGGTGTAGTGTATGTATGAATATGTGTGTGTGTGTGTGTATGTATGTATGTATGTATGTATGTATGTATGTATGTATGTATGTATGTATACTTTTGCAGGCAGCTTTCATGAAATGTACAACCGCACACAGAAATGGAGAGCGGCAGTCAAGTAATGAAAGCAGTCTTTGTCGCATCGCGACCGACAGCATGATGATGATGATGATGTATGTATGTATGTATGTATGTATGTATGTATGTGTGTATGTATGCATGGTTGTTGGAGTTTTACATCCTGGCAACATCTAATGTAATATCAGGACGGGTGACTATGTATGAGAGTATGCTGTATGTATGTGTGAGTGTGTGTATGTATGAGTATGTGTAAAAGTGTATGAGTGTGTGTGTATATATATATATATATATATATATATATATGTGTGATTGTGTATATGTGTGAGTGTGTGTATGTATGTGTGCAAGTGTGTGTATATGCATCAGTGTGTGTATATATGTGTAAGTGTATATGTGTGAGCGTGTGTCTGTATGTGTAGGTGTGTATATATGCGTCAGTGTATATAAGTATGTGAGTGTGAGTATACATGTCTGTGAGCGTGTGTATGTATGTGTCGGTGTGTATATATGAGTGAGTGTATATAAGTATGTGAGTGTGAGTATACATGTCTGTGAGTGTGTGTATATAATATTATATATGTGTGAGTGTGTGTATGTATGTGTAGGTGTGTATATATGCGTGAGTGTATATAAGTATGTGAGTGTGAGTATACATGTCTGTGAGTGTGTGTCTGTATGTGTAGGTGTGTATATATGCGTGAGTGTATATAAGTATGTGAGTGTGAGTATACATGTATGTCAGTGTGTGTATATAATATTATATATGTGTGAGCGTGTGTCTGTATGTGTAGGTGTGTATATATGCGTGAGTGTATATAAGTATGTGAGTGTGAGTATACATGTCTGTGAGTGTGTGTATGTATGTGTAGGTGTGTATATATGCGTGAGTGTATATAAGTATGTGAGTGTGAGTATACATGTCTGTGAGTGTTTGTATATAATATTATATATGTGTGAGTGTGTGTATGCCGGCATGTGGGCGTGTACGGTGTGGGAGTGTGTGAGGGAATGGGGGCTGGTGGAATTGAATGGGAGAGGAATGAGGCAGTTACAATAACTACCATCAGAGGATATCAGTTAAAATTAGTTGTCAACAACAAAATTGTAGCGTTTGATTCTTTAATGCAAACGAAACCCATATGCTGGTGAGATATGCGCATGCGCCTACACACTGCTTTGAAGACCTTTCTTTGCAAAGCTGAACAATAACTACCAATAAATCACTATCTGTGTATTATTAATAATATTTCCATTATATCTACGCTATCGGATACACATGTAATACAGTAAAACCTCTCTAAATCGACAGACCATGGGACCGACTTTAAGTGGTCCATTTAGGGAGGTGGTCGGTTTAGAGTTAGAATATCATTACAATGGTATTGTTGGGACCCAAATAAAGCGATCGATATAGGGGAGTGGTCGATCTGTGGAGAGGTCGGTATAGAGAGGTTTTACTGTATATAATAATTGTTGCTTTCTTTTGTTTAAAAGCTGGCTCTTTTTACCTCCACGGATTAATTCCATGCTGATCAAAGCAGCATTCTGAAGCTAGTTCCCTTTGTATATATATATATGTTTAATCAGCTCTATCGGACACATGTTGACCGGGGAAGTAAACATCTGTATGCGTCTTCATTGACGCACACCCTCTCCATATATATATACTGAATTGCAAAGTTTTCAATATTTTCACAGTCGCAAAAAGGAGTATGGCAGGGGGAGGGGCGGGGGGTGTCAGTCAAGTACCACTTTTATCGTTTAATAAAATGCTGATATTTTTCTACAAACTTTATGTTCTGTAGTGAAATGTTCATGTGTACTACTTTGGGCTTAAGCATATTCAGCGCAGAAAGGAGCGGGACAACCAGCCACGTTTGAACTTGTCTGAGCCTGTTTGGACTTGCCGGAAATGGACTTTCCTCTTCTCGTTTTCGGGAGACCTCAGTGTCAGCCAATCAGAGCTGTTCTTTTTTATTGCAAATGGCGGCCTCCATGGGGGCTGCCATTTGCAATCGAAAAGAACAGCTCTGATTGGCTGAGAACGGCTCTCAGTGTCAGCCAATCAAAGCTGTTCTTTATTATTGCAAATGGCGGCCCCCATCAGGGGACAGTGGTCACCCGTTTGTCCTCCTTTCCTCGCTGTGGACCCTTCTCACTTTGGGGGGATGGGTAGTGTCTGCAAAAATAGTTCTCTTTGTACTCCCTTCAAAATATTGAAAACTTTGGATGACCCTTAACAAATATGTACATAGCCCGATAGAAAATGTCCATCAGATACCCTCCTTCTGGTGGCAGTAGCAAGAACTACTATTGTTTCACTGTGCAACATGCACTGTGGAAAATGGTTTATAGATCATTTTCACTACCAACCTGCCTTCTGATGACAGCTGCAAGAACGAATGTGCAGCATGGTCTGCGAAAAAGATATTATATAAGATTTCCCTGACTAACCAGCCCTCTGATGGAAGTGGCAAGAACTAGTGTTGTTTCACTGTGCAGCAAGCAATGTGGAAAGGGTGTCATAGATCATTTTCACCACCAGTCTGCCATCTGATGACAGTGGCAAGAACAAATGTGCAGCAATGGTCTGCGGAAAAGGTATTATGGAGGATTTCCCAGACCATCCTGCCCTCTGATGGCAGTGACAAGAACCAATGCAGTGGCTCACCGTACAGCGTGCTCTGCAGATAAGGTCTTATAATAGAGGATTTCCACCACCCAACCCATACTCTGATGAAAGTAGCAAGAGCAGATGGAATGGGAAGCTGCTTAAAGCTGCATAGTCCGATGAAATCATCAAATTTTCAAAACCAAAACAATGATCTAAATTTGATTCTACATATCTAGCTTAGATACTGATGCACTTATTAATCATTTTTCACCACACAGAAGGGAATAGTGAGGCAATTGAATAGATCATGTTACTGCAGAATGCTATGGTGTCAGAGTTTAGGCAAGCTTGCCAAAATTAATTTTGCATGGTTGCACTTCAAATATTTCAAAAGTTTGCCATTTAAATTAAAAGTTACTTCAAGCTAAAGTAAGGTAGATTATAACGATCAACCTAATGTATTTATCTCAGAAAATTTCTGAAACTCGAAACCATCGAACTATGCAACTTTAACGTGCAGCATGATCAGCGGAAAAGGTCTCATGGAGGATCTCCACCACCAACCCGCCGCCTGGTGGCAGTGGCAAGAACTAATGTACTGAGTACATGCTCCGTGGAAAAGGGTGTAGTAATTGCCTGAATATTTTTAATCCCTGAAAAACTTGGTGTCTGTAATGAGTGAGGTGTTTGTTATCCAGGGATGAAAGTGGTTTCTGTTGTTTTTTTAAACCGCGGAAACGCCGATGGCGAATTTCAGCGAAAACGCGGATTTTCTTCCAATCGTCAGCAAATCAGCAAATACCGGTGGCCGAATGAGCAGAGCGTCCGTCTCCCGTTTTGGGAGATCGGGAGATCCAAACCCATGAGATCGTGGGTTCGAATCCTGGTCGAGTCAAACCAATGACTTAAAAATTGATACTTGTCGCTTCCTAGCCTAGCGATCGGCATTATTAGCATAGGGCAAGAGCTGGTTGGCTCAGTCTCAGGATAATGTGACTAAGTGGGATATCAGGTCATGGTGGTGGCGGCCTGGTTTCCCAGTGGGGCAGCACTATGAAGTTGCCATGAGTGCACACTGTCACAAGTCGGTACGCGTCCTGATATGACCTTAATGTTGCTAACAACAACAAACAAAGCAAATCGCGGGAAAATGCTGGAAGTCAAGTTTCAACTGTCCTTGTAAGGCTTGTTGTGACTGTATAAAGTGTATTATCGTCCGTACTAACTCTTGTTTCGTTTTTATGTTCTAGCAACATCAAACGTCATATAAGAACGGGATTCAAACCAAATTTTGTCACATACATCCTGATTCCATGGCATTTTGTTTAAGGATAATCGGTCAATATTTTTTTTTAATCGCGGAAATCCGCGAAATCACGGAAATCTTTCATCCCTGGCTTATATTTTGCGTAGTGGTTTTGATTCGGCAGTTAACGGGTGAAACGTAGCCTGCTAGAGGTTAGAATAGAGATGCACACACGCCTCGCGAAAAAACCCCATAATACTGACAGGCCTGTTTTATTGATCAGGCATCGGAATGCAGCAGTGAGAACTACCGGTGTCGCAGTTTCCGCTGTCCGCCAGCTTCTGCGCATGCGTCAAAATCGAACAGCATCGTCACTAACCTTATAAGTTTAATATAATGTTTTTGGTAAAGATGTTTTTTATATGTGTACCCAGCGATTTATTTCTAGGTGGTGTGGTTTTAGAGATATTTCACATTTTCTGTATGAAGATTGCTCACGACCATTGACAATGCCTTGAGTTTGATGGTATGTGCAGTGCAAAACATTAGTTTTATTCAAAATTAATAGAAATCAAGAACCCTAACCTTATAAATTTAATATAATCTTTTTGGTAAAGATGTTTTCTATATATGTGGACCAAGCGATTTGTTTCTGGGTGGTGTGGTTTTAGAGATATTTCACTTTTTCTGTATGAAGATTGCTCACGGCCATTGACAATGCAGTTGAGCATATGCGTACCGTGGAAACTGGCGGACGGCGGAAACTGTGACACCGGCTCTCTACCGGACAGAACCGATCGTCACTAACTGACAGTGCCATGTGGTGTGAAACTGTCGCGTTTCCCGCCAACAGCAACGCAACAGACAAATGCCGTCTGCTCGGCCATTGTCCTTCCGATGATTTGGAATGCGTCATTTTAAATAAACGTATATGGAGGTTCATATGAACCCCCTCCCCCCACCGTGCACGGTAGCCGAATCAGTAGAGTGTGGGACTCACATGCGGGAGATCAGGAGTTTGGTTCCCGGTCAAGCCAAACCAATGACGTATAAAATTGATATGAGTCACTTCCTAGCCAGGCGCTCAGCATTAATAGCATAGGGCAAGGACCGGTTAGCTCAGTGTCAGGATAATGTTACTGAGTGGGATATCGGGTCATGGCACCGGTATCCTGATTTCCCAGTGGGGCAGCACTATAAAGTCACCATGAGTGTGCACTGTCACAAGTTGGTACCCATCCTAATATGACCTTAGATGTTGCCGGTACATAAAACTCAAACAACCAGCCAACCCAGAACCCCCACCAACCACCCCACCCCAGCAGCCCCACACACCAAATCTAACTGTAATTTTACATTTACACTTTATTTGATCATTATCCAAGTGTCATTTTAATAATGATTGTATACTTCACATACAAAATATTCAATTGTAATTCCACAAGGTCTTATGTATTTCACTTAACAATTGCTAAATTATCATGTCCCCCTTTTTACGCACAAAGAGGTCTAGAAAACTCTGTGCTTGGTTGGAATTTATACTTTGACACACACACACACACACACACATTTATTCAGAGGAATACATATTTACCAAAGAAACAAAAGACAACAATACAGGGATGCTAGTGAGGTTGAACATTTCTGGGAGGGTGACTACATTTGCCTGATGCCCCTAGAGCAGTATTCGAACCCACACTTCTTGTTATTCTGGGGCTAGCATGCTAACCATCAGACTACCTAGGTTACCTGATGCCCTCGCCCTACCCAAGTCTACATGTCTATGTGGTTCGTTACCTGAAAGATCAGTGCAGACTACTAACCTCCTCCTGTTAAAGTTGCCTAGGGTGATGAAGCATACAATTTTAAAAACCAAAACAATTATCTAGAATTGATTCTACATATCTAACTTAGATACTGATACACTTATTAAGCCTTTGGCATAGTGAGGCAATTTAATAGAATATGTTAATGTTAAAAGCCTATGGTGTCAGAATTTCAGCATGTTTGCCTAAATTAATTTGACACAGTTGCACTTAAAATATTTCAAAACTTAACCGTTTAAAATACACAAAACTTGAAACTAAAGTAAGGTAGATTATAACAATCAGCTTAATATATTAATCTCAGAAAAATAACACAAACTTAAAACCATCGGACTATGCAACTTTAATAGGAGGGGTGGCTAAATTTGATTGCAAATAAAATATGAGTTATTCAATGTGCACCCCCCACGCCCCCACACCCCCCTCCACCATCAGCTCCAAAGTTTCCAGGGCCCGTGTAACCCTCCAATGACAATCCCACAAGCTGCCCACCTCAAACCCCAACAAATCAGTACGCAGACCTCACCAGTATAGACTGACATTTAAAGCACTCCCACCCAATACCCCCAACGATCTACCTCCCACCTCACCTCACCAAACACACACACATACCCCCCCCCCCCCCCCCCACCCCTTTGGTGCACCTTCCCTATTGACTACAGCAGAACCCTGGATCTAATAGCATCCCATGATTGTCCACTGTGGAGATCGTCTTACCAAGAAATCCGTTGTCAGCAGTTGCCAACATCACGATGCACAAACATATGTTCTCATGGAACAGTTTTAATAGCTTCTATTCTAATAGAGGGGTGGGGGGAATACATACATACATACATTACATACATACATAAAACCCTCTCTAACAAACCACTTCCACAGTTCGACTACTCCCCAGTATCAATTGCTTTATTTGGGTACCAAACGATCGCCCATACAATACCATTGTTACGATCAAAAAGACTCCCCAAACCGACCACCTCCCTAAGTGGACCATTTAAAGTCGGGCCCATGGTCAGTCGATTTAGATAGGTGTTATTGTCTATATATTTGCTCAATTGTGTTATATGGGAATGTATCTGAACAATATTAGATTACTACACAGCCCACACAGGTGTACATAATTATCAGACCGTGGAGACGGGTAGCTACAGTACCTGGCCGGCAATCAGAGCTTAACAATACACTGATTTTCGGTTCGGAATTATATATTGGCAGAGAGCATTATTATCCTTGGGTAATGGAGTGGGGACCAAGGTTATGTAATAGAAAAGCAATGGGTGCCCCACTCGCTGTGTAACATATTAGGCTATGTTAAATATATGTTAATACATAGTGCCCGAGATTATGACGAGATGTTCCTATATAAGAGACAGTTAATGTTTGGTGAAATGTTCCCTCTATGCACCAGTAAGGGTGCAAGTGGAGGAGAAGGACATTTTTAATATATATATTTATTGTAACTGTCTGCAACTACCTGTTACCAGAGGGCCAATGGGCAAGCACACAAGCATCATCTACATACATTATGGACACCACCTACAGCTGGGTTGAGTGACAGCTACCCATATTGGGGGGCGCTGCCGCCCAGGCTGTGGAGGGTGCCTGATTGGCTGGCTGTGGGAGGCCCAGTCACCTGCATCCCTTTTCCCCACCTGACCACGCAAGCCTCATTTTGATATTGATTATTCTAGATACTCTGATCTATATGCTGCTGCAGGCACTACTGAAACATACTGCTCTACTCCTGACTCTTGAGTGAGACACACTCTGCTCTTGGGCAGGAACCCAGACACTCTGTCTGATGCTCCACTTTTCATATACCAACTGAGCTGTGTGCAACAACCACGGGACTCTGGTTCAATGGGCTGTAGGCACTGATTCATATACATACTAAGGAGAGTAATGAGGCTCTGTGTGGACAGAAGGTAAGGGCTCAGGGTGATAGGTCACTAGTAAAGCACAACTTCTTCACTGTCAATTTTGCTTGACTTGTCTTCCCTTTCTGCCTTATGAGAGATACAGTAGATATATTACAGATGAGTATGTTGGAGAGGGGCATCAGGTGTGAACTAACATACAGTTGTCAGAACGCATCTGGGAAGAGTAACTGGTATATATGGGGCTCTGACGGCCGGGCATCCAGAAATATTGCAAGAGGCTGGAGGGGTCCATTGGTTCATCTTGATAACAATAACACACAATTTCCTTCTTTAACAAAAATACCCCTTTTCTTTTAAAGTGTCTACAATTCAGATATATAGCCTACGAACAAATAAAAATAATATCCTAGTAGAAAATACCTTGTACAAAAAGATTGCTTTACTTTTGTTTTATTAGTCTGTTAGTTGTTTATCTGCTGCCGAATTTCTAACTGAAGCTACATCCGGTGAGCGCGAACTCTCTACCCCCACCTCTCTCCCCGGATAATTAACCTTCGTCCGGTATTCATAGGCTGAGAAGGAATCAATGTATTCAAGAACGTTCAATGTACACGCCATTTTAATATTTTGAAGGAAGACCAATCCTGAAGAGTTAGTAAATCTGCTCCGTGGAGCAGGGTGACTACATCCCGCCTTTTGTGCCTGGATCCGGCTGGTGGCAATTTGCGGCCGGAGCGACTCAAGGTGTGGGCACAAAGGGCAAAACAGGCACAGCGGGCACCAGGGCACAGTAGGCACAGCGGGCAAACTGAGCACAGTGTGCACAACAGGCACAGTGGGCACAGCACAACACAGGTTCATTGTGCAGCACTAGTCGTTTACACTATGCGAGTGTCCAGCGCCCTCTACTGCTTATGGTATGGTGTCTTTTTTGTGTTAAAAAAAAAATTTGATTTCACTGAAATGAGTTCAGAGCAGGCAAGAGTGCCATTCTCTAAGCTGCAGATTTGCAGTAATTGGTTTGACCACACTAGCAGGTGCTTGGATAAGGGTTCCTTTTTGTATTGTGTTCACAGAAAGATATGTACAGTTGGGTACGGTTTTGATTGAAGGTGTTATTTCATTCGTACAGCAGAGGACAGATGCATGTCTTGGATGGGGGGGGGGGGGGGGGGGGGGGGGGGGGGGGGGGGGGGGGGAGGGGGGGGGAAGAAGAACAGGGTGAGGTGATGGAGGAGGGGAGGGGTGGAGAGGAAAGGAAGAGGGTAGTCGGGGAGGGGAGAGAGAAGGGAGAGGCAGGGGAGGAAGGTGCAGAGGGAAAACGGGAGCTGGTAGGGGGGGGGGGGAGGAAGGAGTTTGCGGAATGGAGAGGGAAGGGAAGTGGGAGGGAAGGGAAAGGGAAAGGGCAGAGAAGGGAAAGGGAAGGGGGAGCATGAGATGGGATAGTATGGGAGAGGAAAGGGAAGGAGAGGAGGCCAGGAACGGACGAGAGGGGTGGCAAGGGGGGGGGGGGACGGAGAAGGGGACGGGAAAGGGAGGGGAGGGAGGGAGGGAGGGAGGAGGGAGGGAGGGAGGGAGGGAGGGAGGGAGGAGGGAGGGGAGGGAGGGAGGGAAGGGGAGGGGTGGAGAGGGAAGCAGAGGGGTTGAGAGGGAAGGGGAGGGGTTGGATAGGGGAGCGGAGGGGTTGGATATGGGAGTGGAGTCATTGGATAGGGGAGCAGAGGGGATGGATAGGGGAGTGGAAGGGTTGGATATGGGAGCGGAGGGGTTCGATAGAGGAGCAGAGGGGTTGGATAGGGGAGCAGAGGGGTTGGATAGGGGAGCGGAGGGATTGGATAGTGGAGCAGATGGTTGGATAGGGGAGCAGAGATGTTGGATGGGGAGCAGAGATGTTGGATGGGGGAGCAGAGGGGTTGGATAGGGAAGCGGAGGGATTGGATAGAGAAGCGGAGGGATTGGATAGGGGAGCGGAGGAGTTGGATACGGGAGCGGAGGGGTTGGATAGGGGAGCGGAGGGGATGGATAGGGGAGCAGAGGGGTTGGATAGGGGAGCAGAGGGATTGGATAGTGGAGCAGATGGGTTGGATAGGGGAGCAGAGATATTGGATGGGGGAGCAGAGATGTTGGATGGGGGAGCAGAGGGGTTGGATAGGGAAGCGGAGAGATTGGATAGAGAAGCGGAGGGATTGGATAGGGGAGCGGAGGAGTTGGATACGGGAGCGGAGGGGTTGGATAGGGGAGCGGAGGGGTTGGATAGGAGAGCGGAGGGTTGGGATAGGGGAGCGGAGGGAATGGATAGGGGAGTGGAGGGGTTGGATAGGGGAGCGGAGGGGTTGGATAGAGGAGCAGAGGGGTTGGATAGTGGAGCAGATGGGTTGGATAGGGGAGCAGAGATGTTGGATGGGGGAGCAGAGATGTTGGATGGGGGAGCAGAGATGTTGGATGGGGGAGCAGAGGGGTTGGATAGGGAAGCGGAGGGATTGGATAGAGAAGCGGAGGGATTGGATAGGGGAGCGGAGGAGTTGGATACGGGAGCGGAGGGGTTGGATAGGGGAGCGGAGGGGTTGGATAGGGGAGCGGAGGGGTTGAATAGGGGAGCGGAGGGGTTGGATAGGGGAGCGGAGCGGAGGGAAGGGAAGTGGAGGCTAAGAGGCAGACGCCAATAGATACATCCTCGCTGCAAACAAAGCATGCATATCGCCTTATCAACACTGCGCGTGGATATTATCGAGTTTTACAAATAGCAACACTAAAACCCGCGCCACAGAGTGTGCGATTTCACCACCAGGCTGCAGCACCACCTACAATTCGCGCGTATGCGTGTGCGTATGTGAGTGAGTGGGGAGGGTGGGGAGGGTGGGGAGGGTGGGAGGGTGGTGCTCATACAATGAGGTCTCAATAATTGTCTCGGCTGAGTCTCCCTGGCTGCTCTAGGCTGTTTTGTTTTATTGGTATCTCAGTGGGGCAGCACAGTCAGGATGCAGTCACAAGTGTGTAGCAGTCATGAGCTGAGAACACAAGACCGCCATCACCTTCCGTCCTGATATGACCTTAGATGTTGCCAGGACTTAAAACCCCAACAACCAACCAACCAACCCGCCCACTGTTACCTCGCTTTAATAGTCAAGAGCCAGACCAGATATTGGTACCACCTCTGGTGACAAATTCTCACTATGTTTTTCTGAAAGATATGTCTCCATGGATATAGAATTGCTTTAACAGCAAGCCAGCAGTGGAAGTAATGGGGTTTTGAACATAGGGAGTCAAATTCGATTCCGGTGACCAAATCTTGGGGTTGGGGAAATATAAAATCGAATAATTCTGGATCTAATGGACAGAATGTAACACATGACAACTCGAAATCTTTGTTGTGATGTCCTCCACATGCCAAAAGTTATTTTATGCAAATACATTAATTATTTAGGCTACCATAGGTCAAAATGTCACCGATTTTGGGCTAGATAAACCTAACTGGGTGGCCCAATTAGTAGAGCGCCCGCCTCACGTTTTGGTTCGTCATGGGATTCGAACCTTTGGTCAAGTCAAATCAATGACTTAAAAAGTGATACTTGTCACTACCTAGTCTGGGAATCAGCATTACAATAGCCATGTTCACACGGGCAAAATGTAAAGTGATTTAGACAAGGCGAATCATATGATTCGATTTAGTTTGAAAGTGTTTCGCGTTCACACGGGCAGTGCTTTGCGTCGATTTAAGGCAGAAATCGATATCTGCACATGAGCAAGTCAAGACTAACCAGCGCCAGTTTCGCTTAGTCGACATCGGCACTAGAGAGTGTGGGTTCGACCTAGATCTGTTTCGACTGAATCGTATTGTTTTGGAACGGTCAAAACTTCTGCTGGGCAGTGAAACCCTAAAAATAAATGCTGAAAAAAATATCTGTGCATAGCTAGCGGTTTCATTAATTAAATTATATAATATGCGCTTTTGATCGACCGGAAAGTCAATAAACTAAGGTCTCGACTGCGCATGCGTGTGACGTCCTTAATCCGCCTCAAGTAAGTCGGTTGCGTTCACATGGGCGATCTAAGTCGATTCATAAAATTCGCTTCATATAAACCACCTCCTTAGGTGGTTTATAAATTCCGGCTTATATGATTCGAATCAGCCCTAAATCGACTCAGATGCGCGTTCACACACCAAATGTGAGCCGAACTAGGCAAGTCGATTTATATGATTCGAATTAACTGCCCCGTGTGAACAGGGCTTAGGATAGGGAAAGGAGCAGTGGAATGAGGAAGACCCTGCTTAAAGTTGTATAGTACGATGGTTTTGAGTTTCTGTCATAAATATATTGAATTGGTTGTTATAACCTATCTTCCTTTAGCTTGAAGTAACTTTTATTTTAAATGGCTACGTTTTGAGATATTTGAAGTGCAAACATATCAAATTAGTTTTGGCAAGGATGCCATAAATTCTGACCCCATAGGCTTCAGCAGTAACAGATTATATTAAATTGACTCAAGTCTTCCCTTCAATTTGGCAACAAATGCTTACTAAGTGCATCAGTATCTAAGGATAGATATGTAGAATAAATCCTAGATAATTATTTTGGGCTTCGAAAATGTGATGCTTCATCGGAATATGGAGCTTTAAATAACCAATGTACAAAAATACACAACAACAAAACAATATTTTTAAAACAAGTTTGCTTCCAGGTGACAGCCGCCGAAATAAAAACGCGCCGGTGTCCAATTTCCGTCTGGAAACGCCCGAGAAGATCAATCTTCCAAACGGATATATATTCAAATAATCACACACGTTGAAGGTCATTATAAATGCACTGAGCTCCGGGGGTATGATTGCCAGAACGAGGCTGGTAAAACCGTGGTCACAGTGTGTTGTGCTTTTCCATTTGTGGGGTATTTTCCTCCTACCTCTCCACTTATAAAACATGTTATGTTTTAATTTGTTAAAGTGTAATCTCAGTTGGTACGCAACTGCGTACCTGCGTATACACATGGAAGCTAGGCCGCTGATGCATACATAGATACAAGGGAAACGTTGGTTGGTTGGTTGTTGGAGTTTTACGACCTGGCAACATCTACGGTCATATCCAGTCGGGTACCGACTTGTGACAGTGTGCGCTCAATGTGACTTTATAGTGCTGTCCCACTGGGAGACCAGGTCACCAGTACCATGACCTGATATCACACTCAGTCACATTATCCTGATACTGAGCAAACCAGTCCTTGCCCTATCCTATTAATGCTGAGTGCCTGGCTAGGAAGCGACAAGAATCAATTTTGTACGTCATTGGTTTGACTCAGCTGGGAATTGAATTCCCGACCTTCCGCAGGGGAGGCCTGTGCTCTACCGATTCGGCCACCGCGTCCGGTCACAATGGAAAGATAAATGTTCCATGCACCCAGCCCCACCGACCAGCTCCTAGACTACTCAGGATAATGTGACAATGGGATATCGGGTCATGGTGTCGGCGGCCTGATTTCCCAGTGGGGTAGCCCTATAAAGTTGCCATGAGTGCGCACTGTCATAAGTCGGTACCCGTCCTGATATGACCTTAGATGTTGCCAGGACGTAAAACTCTAACAACCAACCAACAAATCAGACTACCCATACACATCCGTCTTAACCAGACGGGATGTCCGAATGAGTGAGAGCGTCCGTCTCCCGTGTTGGTAGACCATGGGATCCTGGGTTCGAACCCTGGTCGAGTCAAACTGATAACTTAAAAATTGATACTTGTCGCTCCCTAGCCAGGCGCTCAGCATTATTAGGATAGGGCAAGGACTGGTTGGCTCAGTGTTTGGATAATATGACTGAGTGGGATATTGGGTCATGGTGCTGGTGGCCTGGTCTTCCAGTGGGGCAGCACTATAAAGTCGCCATGAGTGTGCACTGTCACAAGTCAGTACCTGTCCTGATATGACCTTAGATGTTGCTAGGACGTAAAACAACAACACATCCGTCTTTACTCAGAAGGCATTGCGGCAGCATGTAGGCCCCTATCGGCTGAAGGGCACATTGGTGAGCAGCTCTTAGACTGGCGAGACATGCGCAGTGAAGACATCACATAATATTTAAGCCGGAGTTACTCTTCTTAGAAAGCCGAGCATTACAACTTTGGGACAGCCAGTCACGTTGATCTGAGAATCCGCCAGATTAAAGTTGCATAATCCGATGGTTTTGAGTTTTAGCTATTTATAAAAGGAACAGAAACAAACTTATTTTTGTTGTTATCAATATATTTCATTCTTTGAATAAAGTAGTGTTTGTACCAAGGCAGAAACAAAAATGCTACTTTGCTGCAACCAAAATCTTAGTTATCTCCAGTAGTTCAAATATGAAAAAAACAAAGCTGTCACACAATTAACAATATATATTCTGAATAAGGTAACTTATTTCATTAGCATTTGAAAGAATTTATGACATTCAAGTTAAGTGTTGAACAAGAAATGTAAAGGGGCTGTCACATTAGGGTTTTTTGTGGGAGTGTACGGTGGCGTAGGCGCTTTACGTCATATACGTCGGCATACGCCGCCATATGCTACGCGTAGGCCGTCATGTGCCGGCCTACTCAAACGCTTCTCATACGCCGGCATATGCTCCTCGTATGCTAGGGGTATGCCGGCGTAAGCTAGGGGTATGCTGGCATACGCTACTCATACACTCAACTTGTGTCACGGGCGTATCTCTGGCGTATGAAGCGCACGCAGAACCTATGAGTTGTGTATGGGAGCGTATTTGTAGCGTATGCAAAGCGTATGAGTAGCGTATGCCCGCGTATGCCCGACCTATGGTCTCGGTATATAAAGGCGATGCACTATATACCCAGGAGCCACCAGGTGGCCGACCGAGGAGAGATAACATAGGTCTCGCATACGCTCCTCATACGCTCTTCATACGCTCCTCATGCGCTCCTCATACGCTCCTCATACCACTCAAAACTGTCAAAAAATGTCACAGTACGCTCCCATACGCTCCTAGTTCGCTCCTCATAGGTTCCGCATAATCTCAAAAACACCCGAGAGGTCACCAAAGGTCACAGTCCCGCGCAGCTTTTTCCCATTTTCGACGTAGGTTTTGAATACGCTCCTGCCATACGCCGTAATGTGACAGGGCCTTAAGCAAAATCTGAAGGATCCGTCCAAAAACAATGCAAAATTATCGAAAATCTGACTTTATCTGACAAATACATGAATATCCGACGAAAGTTAGATAATATGACAAAATTAGGATACTCCGACTCAGTACTATTAACTATTAACGTCTTTTGTCAGCGCCGTGCCACTGATCTTCTAGCCATGTGACAATGTTACATTGACTGTTACAACCTGCTTTAATTTACTTTTGTCACTTTTATTTTCGCGGAGATATTTTAAAGGAAGCGTGCTCGATAAATGTTCGCATGCGCATCAACATGTTGTACACCTTGAGGCATCAGCAGTGACAATGTTCTATTAAATTTGTCTAAGTATTCCCTTCTATGCAGCTACAAATACTAAATTTAATAAGTGCAGCAGTATCTAAGTGGGATGGATAAAAAGAAATCCATGTAACTTGTAACTACGTAAGTGCTTTGGTGTTGAACATTTTACGAAGGTTTGCTTTCATTGCATTATGCAGCTTTTAAGGTGAATATCAGTGAGTAAGTGAGTGTGTGTGTGAGTGAGCGAGTGAGTGAGTGAGTATGTGAGTGAGTGAGTGAGTCTGAGAGTGAGTGAGTCTGTGAGTGAGTGAGTGTGTGTGAGTGAGTGAGTAAGTGTGTGTATGAGTGAGTGAGTAAGTGAGTGTGTGTGAGTGAGTAAGTGTGTGTGTGAGTGAGTGTGAGTGAGTATGTGAGTGAGTGAATGAGTGAGTAAGTCTGTGAGTGAGTGAGTAAGTCTGTGAGTGAGTGAGTCTGTGAGTGAGTGAGTAAGTGTGTGTATGAGTGAGTGAGTGAGTGAGTAAGTGAGTGTGTGAGTGAGTAACTGTGAGTGAGTATGTGAGTGAGTGAGTGAGTAAGTATGTGACTGAGTGAGTGAGTGAGTGAGTGAGGAATATGTGTTGACACCATATAGGCAACAAAGGCCATAATCACGGCGAGGGAGCGAATTCCATGGCAACTGGCAAATATTTGAAATAGCGAATGCCTCGCTCAAAGAATGGGTGGCTTTCGCATGTGCTCTATAGAGGCAGCGTTAAATTAAAAAAAACTGTTGCTTTAGCCCAAGGCTATGTTTGCGTTATCTATCCAGACCAAGGTCGTGAGTTCGAAATCCCGGCCGAGTCAAACCAATGACATATTTATCAAATTGACACATGTCACTACCTATCCTGGCGCTCAAGATTAATAGGATATGGCAAGGACTGATTAGCTCCGCATTAGGATAATGTGACTGAGTAGGATATCGGGGCATGGTGACGGTGTCCTGGCCTCCCAGTGGGGCAACACTATAAAGTTGCAATGAGCACACATCGTTCAGATATAACATTATATATTGATAGGACATAACACCTCAACAAACAAACCAGATTACCAGACGCGTTGGCCGAATCAGCAAGAGCGCTGGCTTCCCATGCGGAAGGTCGGGCGTTCCAATGCCGGCTGAGTCAAAATTTACTTTGACTTACAAAATCTATACTTTTAACCTTCGCAAGCACCACACCATCACTACCACCATCACTCCCTACAGCACCACCAACATCACCATCACCACCACCATCACCACCAACACGAACCCCAAATACCATTAGTTGACATAATGGGAGAAATGGAACTTCCATTTTGTGTATGTCCTTTTCTTGAATGTCCTGCGTTATGAGCTGCTCATGATTAAGCCAAGTTAAAATAATCCATTTTGATTTGGTACCAAATTAATGATTGGAAACAATACCCTTTGTTCTCAGCGGCAAAAGCCGCAGACACCAATTAATTAATTACTTCTAACGGAATCATTAACTCTCTAAACAGACGGTAGATGGCGTCCTAACGTCGCTCTCATTGGGTTTAGTTTATAGGCAGAATTCTTGTAAAATTAATTATTATAATATATTATTTAGGCTACAGTTTTAGTAGTTACATGTTCTAGCCTGCTTTATTTATCTGTTTATCTCGGCTATTTATCTTCCCATTGCATGTGCCTTGTCTCCTAGACGGGAAAGGGGGTGAATGGAAATAACGAAGGGTTTGCACGGCATTTGGCCACTTTCAAGGCCTTTCCCTTAAATCCAGGCCTAGGATATGCATTCAATAAGGGCCGTATTAACCCATGGCCAGGCCCCCTAGGCTTTTAGGTACTTCGGGTCCCCCTATGGTACTTCAATCTTTCACCCCGCTACAGTTTTGTTTGTTTGCTTGTTGTTTTACGTCCTAGCAACATCTAATGTCATATCAGGATGGATACCAACTTGTGACAGTGCACACTCATGGCGACTTTATAGTGCTGCCCCACTGGAAGACCAGGCTGCCAGCACCATGACCTGATATCCCACTCAGTCACATTATCCTGACACTGAGCCAACGAGTCCTTGCCCTATCCTAATAATGCCGAGCGCCAGGCTAGGAAGTGACAAGTATCAATTTTTAAGTCATTGGTTTTACTCGACCAGGGTTCGAACCCAAGACCACACGATCTACCAACACGGGAGACGGATGCTCTAACTCATTTGGCCATCCCGTCTGGTCCCCCCGCTACAGCTGACAGCCTGCTCCTGGTACGGTATGCACTATGTCACAGTACATAGCCCTATAATTCATTTTGCGGTTCTCCTGCCCAGGGGTAGTTTCTATGATGGACATTTCAAAACTATTAAATAAAATTGACAGGCTTCTATTTTCCTGTAGAGCCCCTAGGCCTCGGCCTAATCAGTGTTATGGATAATAAGGCCCTCCATACAATCTCTCACACTCTGGTGTGTGGTTTCATGCTGTCGCGTGCTCTGGCAGTGAGCGGCCTGCATTACTGCCCACAAGGTGGCGCCACCTGCTACCGCAGCACGCCGGACGGGACGAAGCACTGCGGAGAGCGCCCTGCAACCGAACACATGCGGGGACTTAATAACGATGTGTGCGGCGCACTTACTCGCGCCCGCCACCCGCCACCCGCCACCCGATACCCGGCTAATGCACTCCGGGAGCATGCGCGGGACCAGCGGAGGGGATCGGAGGGGAGGGGATCGGTGTGGAGTGGAGGGGAGGGGATCGGAGGGGAGGGGATCGGAGGGGGGAGGGGAGGGGAGGGGAAGGGGAGTGGAGTGGAGGGGAGGGGAGGGGTGGGGGAGGGGAGGGGAGGGAGGGTGTGGGGAGGGTGAGGGGAGGGGAGGGGAGTGGAGTGGGAGGGAGGGGGAGTGGAGTGGAGTGGGTGGAGTGGAGTGGAGGGGCGTGGAGGGGAGTGGAGTGGGAGTGTGGAGTGGAGGGCAGGGGAGGGGAGGGAGGGAGGGGGAGGGGAGTGGAGGGTGACGGGGCGGGGAGGGGGAGGGAGTGGAGTGGAGTGGAGTGGAGTGAGTGCAGGGGAGGGGAGTGGAGTGGAGTGGAGCGGAGTGGAGTGGGGGGGGGGGTGGGGGGGGGGGGTGGGGGGGGGGGGGGGGGGGGGGGGGGGGGGGGGGGGGGGGTGGGGGGGGGGGGGGGGGTGGGGGGGGGGGGGGGGGGGGGGGGGGGGGGGGGGGGGGGGGGGGGGGGGGGGGGGGGGTGGGGGGGGGGGGGGGGGGGGGGGGGGGGGGGGGGGGGGGGGGTGGGGGGGGGTGGGGGGGGGGGGGGGGGGTGGGGGGGGGGGGGGGGGGGGGGGGGTGGGGGGGGGGGGGGGGGGGGGGGGGGGGGGGGGGGGGGGGGGGGGGGGGGGGGGGGTGGGGGGGGGGGGGGGGGGGGGGGGGGGGGGGGGGGGGGGGGGGGGGGGGGGGGGTGGGGGGGGGGGGGGGGGGGGGTGGGGGGGGGGGGGGGGGGGGGGGGGGGGGTGGGGGGGGGGGGGGGGGGGGTGGGGGGGGTGGGGGGGGGGGGGGGGGGGGGGGGGGGGGGGGGGGGGGGGGGGGGGGGGGGGGGGGGGGGGGGGGGGGTGTGGCGCGGCGGGGGGGGGGGGGAGAGAGGCTGGAGGGCGGCGGGGGGAGGAGGGGGGGGGGGTGGGGTGGGGGGAGGGGGCGGCTGGAGGGAGGTGAGAGGACGCTGAAGGGACGTGTGGAGGCGGGCAGAGTTGGTGGTGGCGCACCGCGGGGTGTGAGGCGGATGAGGTGGCAGGGTCGGGCAGTGTGGAGGGGGTCGGCGGACGCTGAGGGTGGGCGGGGGGGGCGGTGGGGGGGGGGGTGGGGAGGGGTGAGGAGGCTGGGCGTGGGGCGACGGAGGGAGGAGTGTGAGCGGGGCTGGGTGGGCGGAGGGGCAGGGGGGCGGGTGGGGGGGGGTGGAGGGGGCGAGGGGGCGTGGGGAGGGGGGGAGTGAGGGGTGGGCGGGTGAGGGGAGGCGGGAGTGAGGTGAGGGGTGCGGGGGAGGAAGGGGTGTGGGCGGAGGGAGGTGGGGGGGGGCGGGTGAGGTGGGTGAGGCAGGTGAGAGGTGAGGTGGGCGGGGCGGGAGTGAGGGGGGTGAGTGGGCAGGGAGAGGAGTGGGGGGGAGTGGAGCGGACTGAGGTGGGTGAGGAGGACTGAAGTGGAGTGAGGCGGACTGAGGTGGTGTGTGGTGGACTGAGGTTGTGTGAGGCAGACTGAGGTCGTGTGAAGCGGAGTGAGGTGGTGTGATGAGTGACGTGGAGTGAGGCGGAGTGAGGTGAGGTGAAGAGCAGCATGGGGGCTCTGAGATGTGTATTTGTGGAGGAATGTGTGTGTAGTGTGTATGAGGGTCTCTGGTGGCTGTTCAGTGACATTTCCAGTACTCTTCCCAGTGACACTCCCAGTGACCCTCCCAGTGACCCTCCCAGTGACCTGCCCAGTGACCTTCCCAGTTACCTGCGTAGTGAGTTGCTAAGTGACCTGTCCAGTTACCTGCTCATTGGCCTGCTCAGTGACATGTTAAATGATATGTCCAGTGAACTGTTCACTGAGCTAGGTGACATGTCCACTGTTCACTGAGCTGCTAAGTGACCTGTCCAGTGAACTGTTCACTGAGGTGCTATGTGACTTGTCCACTCAGATGCTCATTAAGCTGCTAAGTTACCTGTCCAGTGAGCTGCTCAGTGAGCTGCTAAGTGACCTGTCCAGTGAGCTGCTCAGTGAGCTGCTAAGTGACATGTCCAGTAAGCTGCTCACTGAGCTGCTAAGTGACCTCTCCAGGGAGCTGCTCACTGAGCTGCTAAGTGACATGTCCAGTAAGCTGCTAAGTGACCTGTCCAGTGAGCTGCTCACTGAGCTGCTAAGGGACCTGTCCAGTGACCTGCTCAGTGACCTGCCCAATGAGCTGTTCAGTGAGATATTCAGTGAGCTTCTCAGTGAGTTGCTGAATGAGCTGTACAGTGAGCTTCTCAGTGAGTTGCTCAGTGAGCTGTACAGTGAGCTGCTCAGTGAGCTATTCAGTGAGCTTCTCAGTGAGTTGCTCAGTGAGCTGTCGGTGAGCTTCTCAGCACTTCAGGCACCTCTGTTTGGCCCTTTGCTCAGTGATGAAGCTGCGCCCCCGGCGCACACCGCTCACTGCTTGTGACCGCTGCAATCTGCTGACAACATGGTGAGCACCAGGTCCTTTTTACCCTTCGCCCATCCACCTCCCAACCCCCACCTTGCCGGCCCAGGTTACAGAACTACGATGGGGGTGAGTCTAGTGTCTAGCCTGTAATGCACGCGTGTGTGGGTGTGTGTATGTGTGTCTGCGTGTGTATGCGTGTGCATGTGTGTATGTGTGTGTATGTGTGTGCAGGTGTGTATGCGTGTGTATGTGTGTGGATATGTGTGTATGTGAGTGTGCATGTGTGTATGTGTGAGCGTGTGTGTATGTGTGTGCGCGTGTGTGTATGTGCATGTATGTGTGTGTGTGTGGTTGTGTGTGTGCATGTGTGTGTGTGTGTGTGGTTGTGTGTGTGTGTAGTGTTGAAACTCACTACATCGCTAAGTTCGGATAACACACCAACTCTGACCGAAGCTGTAGCCACATTTTACACAGAACAGAACGATGCTGTCGGACTGTTGGTAAACCCAACGTGATATACTGACAAGGAGAACTAATAGTAATATATGGCGCACAGACATTGTTTCAAGAAATATGGGGGCTGGCCAACATATTGTCATTTTGGGGCACTAAGTACAGTACACTAAGTACACTAAGGGCAGCATGGCCAGTGTGTGTATTAGGCGCATGTGTGTTGCAGCGCCACCCACCAGTCATAGTGAATGAGTGAGTGACTGGGGTTTTACTTGCTAGCAACATATGAGGCCTGCCAGTGACACTGAGCCGACCAGTCTTTTCCCTAATTTAAAGTTGCATAGTCCGATTGTCTGCCATTTCCCCAGATAATGTATTATTAGGTTGATCGTTAGAACCGTTAGAACCAACTTTACTTAATTTAAAGTCACTTTTATTTTAAATAGCTAATCTTTGAGACATTTGAAGTAAAAACATTCTGTGTTAATTTTGGTAAGCACATCAAAATTATGTGGCCACATCCTTCAGCGGGAACAGGTTATATTAAGTTGTCTCCTTCCATGAAACAAATGCTCAATAATTACACTAGTATCTAAGTTTGATATGTAGGATCAATAAAGTTAGTTCTCTGTGGCGGAGTGGTTAGAGTGTCTGACTTTTTTCTAGGTCAGACTCCTAATCTGAAGGTCGGTGGTGCGATTCCCCGTGCCCCCCACCTCTGCCAATTTGGATTTCCACCACTGTGGATAACTTACAGCGTCATCAAAGGCCAGTTGCTCTCATACCATGTCTATGTGGTGTAGGAGGTTAAAAATCCCTTGGGTCGGTCAAAGTGTAGGCTCGGGCTTTCTCTCGACAAACTGTCTAATGGTTAAAACAAGTCTATTCATGCTTATCCATAATAGGCAGTATAAATCTTCAAGAAAAAGGATCAAATCTAGGTTAATGTTTGAGGTTTTGAAAATGTGATGCTTTCCTCCGACTATGCAGCTTTAAGACTGAAACACCAGACAGGGTAGCAATTATAGATGAGAGACAAATAAAGATTACTTCTCTTCTACTGTACCTCTCCGTCGATACGGCTTTCCTCATGAGGTCCTATTGCAGCGTTATGAACCATAGGGTCATCAGGTCGTGAGACAGTTGTATGTAAACTCACCTGAAATAAAATCAAAGTGAACATTTAAGACACTATAGCGACAGGCTATGCAACAAACAGGAACATCCTGTCGTCTAGAGTGGGATTCTGAATCAAAGTTTTGCCATTCTGCAGTGAGTGTCCTAGCCAATAGCTCATTTCAACTTCCGGATTCAAATCAACCTACGCACAGCTACCTGTGTATGTCGCATTTCATTGGGGAAGGTTAGTACAACTCACTACATCTGTCTCCCTGAAATCCTAAGCATAAGCATAATTGCACACATAGCACAATTATATATATTTAAGTAAAGTTGCATAATATAATGGCTTTCTGCTTCTGTCTTTTAATAAAATTGTAGACATACATATATATATATATATATATTATATATATATATAAATATATATATTATATATATATATATGGGGGGGGGGTAAACATTTTTATTCATCTGAAGTCTTTTATTCAGCGCCGAAGCACTGGTCTTCCCGCTATGCTTAACTTCAGTCATTTACACGATTTAATTACATAAACAATCTCAAGATAATAAAATATCATTACATTCTGCTAATTAAGAGTTTGTGGTATATTTTACTTTTGAAGCAATTTTTATTTTATAGGGTTATAATAATGACGGGATGGCCGAATGGGTAAGAGCGTCCATCTCCCGTGTTGGTAGATGGTGGGATCGAATCCTGGTTGAGTCAAACCAATGACTTAAAAATTGATACTTGTCGCTTCCTAGCCAGATGTTTGGCATTACTAGGATAGGGCAAGGAGCAGTGGAATTAGGAAGACCAGTCGTCTGCGACTGAAATTTCCCCTGCTTAAACAACTAATGTACCAAAAAACAAAAACAAAAAAAACATGCCAAATTAATTTTGGTGTGCACACCCATATGCTGTACATCGACTTAGTTTATCCGCTTTCAAGCATAGCAGCACAGGACAGCATAGCACATCACAGCACATGAGCATTAAACTACAATAAATATTCAATGAGCGCACTAGTATCGAAATCGGATATGTAGGAACAAATGTAGGCAGGTTGTTTGGTTTGAAATTTGATGCTTTCATCGGATTATGCAGCTTTAACTGCATGTACATATTACCCTGAAGCACTGACAACTAGCAACCTCCATGCTGAACTTTGAAAGGGCCTTAACTAACTTTGTAATTGGCTAGCCTAATCACCTTTTCTGCAAATGGCTGAACTAACCGTCTTAATTGTGTAACGGCTAGCAGCTGGTGAAGTCTCAACTACAGTAAAATCTCTCTAAATCGACAGACCATGGGACCGACTTTAAGTGGTCCATTTAGGGAGGTGGTGGGTTTAGAATATTATTACTATGGTGATTTTGGGACCCAAATAAAGCGATCGATATAGGGGAGTGGTCGATCTGTGGAGGGGTCGGTATAGAGAGGTTTTACTGTACCTTGTTTTTTCCCTCATTCATGCGATGAGAGCTAGTCAGGTCATTTTGAAAAAGAGAATAAGAGAAGTAATAATAGTGGTCATATAATAACTCAAATGAAGCCTCCATAATCTTTGGCAGCCGGTGTAACGATTTCAACTTCCCCCCTTCCCAAGTTCCCCCCCGGGAATCTGAAAACGTTTTTAACTTCCCTCCAGGGAAATTAAAAACGTTTTCAGATTCCTGGGGGGGAACTTAAAAACAGTTTTCAGATTCCCCCCCCCCCTATTTTCAAATTCCCCCCTCTGGGAATTTAAAATTGCTTAAAATACTTTAAAAAACGTTTTAAATTTCAGACCTATAATATTTTTTTCTTAACCATCTTGGAGACTTTTTGTGTAATTTGTGGTTAAATATGTTTTATTGTACTAGTAATAATTTCCATTATGCTATTCTCTGTATATTATAATGTTTGTCATGAAAAATAATCAAAAATAACAAAATATTACAAAAATAAAGAAAATTCCCCAAAAATGGGGGGGGAGGGAAAGTTAAAATGAGGGAGGGAATTTGAAAACGTTTTCAAATTCCCCTGGGAGGAATTTGAAAACATTTTCAAGTTCCTGGGGGGGAACTTGAATATGGGGGGAATTTGAAATCTTTACACCGGGAGTGCTCAAACGCACCGGCAAGTTGTACACACTTACACTTACAGCCTGGAAGAGCCTGTAGATGAATTGCATTTCTGGAAATGCTTTCCTGAAAATGTGTAGATCATATCAGAAATAGTGTTACCCGATTGCGGCTGCATTCATGTGCAACTAACTTAAGCACGCGAAACTTGCAGGTACTCCTCACCCCAAATAGTTGCAGGTACTCCTCACCCCAAATATGTTTTAAAATTGTGAAATTTGATGGTTTCGAGTTTCGGCCCTTGATTTTAAAGACACAAATATTAAATTGGTTGCTATACTCTATCATACTCCAGTTTGTAATAACTTTCATTGCAAATAGATAAGTTTAGAGATATTTGAAGTGGTAACATGCCAAATTTATTTTCGTATACACACATGCATTTGAGATGTGGACTTATCGAAGGATGATGAAAATATCATGGACAAAGAAGATCACCAACAAAGAAGTTCTCAGAAAAATTAAAAAATAAGAAAAGCTTGTTTGCCACTATACAGACAAAGAAACTTATTTATTTTGGCCACATCATTCGTCAGAGTTCAATATACCGTACATTGTTGGAAGGGAAGGTGAATGGCAGCAGAGGGAGAGGGAGACCAAGAACATCATGGTTTACAAATATTTCACAGTGGACAGGCTTGAATTATTCACAGTCCATCAGAACAGCACAACATCGGGACAAGTGGAGAACCATTGCATCCAACCCTCGACTAGAGGACGGAACTATTGATTGATTGATACACACATGTTGTTGACACCATGAGCTTCAGCAGTAAGAGGTTCTATTAAATTGACTTTATATTCCCTTCTATGCAGCAAGAAAGGTTTAATAAGTGCTCCAATATTTAAGCGGAATTAAATCTAGGGAGTGTCTTGGCATTGACAATGTTATGCTTTCATCGGACTATGGGTACGTTTATCCTGTATATTCAGTTATAAAATCAAATAAACACAACAAAGGTTCACCGAAACATAACCCTTCACCTAAAGGTGACCCCTAGTGGGATTACTCTCCATGACACCCCGACCCTCCATGCTTACAGTTATGTAATTAGCAAATATCCCACATCTACATATAATACCAAACAGTGGTTAAGTTTCGGGTCGTTCTGATCCTTACTCCTCTGTTAACAGGTTGGAGAGCTTACCTCGATCGGGCTATGGTGGTTAAATACCTCATTCGAGCCCCGGTGCAATTTCCAAGGTCGAATTTCAAATAGGATTAAGGTGCAGGTTCACAAATATGGTTGTGGAACACTGAGTTTTAGGAGGTTTTCATATTCGAATACATCACTGGAAAGGAAAAAATTATATCTAATTTCCTGGATATTCATAGGACATTTAGTTGGGACCGGACTGAGTAAATTAACAGTGAATATTAGGAAATAATTCAGTAGTTCCAACACATGTCTACAGGACAGAACTGCCCATGGTAGTACTGTGTTGGTATAGCCATGAATCCTAAACAATAGAGGAAACTCCAGTCAACCATGGGGGTATATGCTGGTCTGTGGCCCACTCATATACTTCCACTTGCCACGATAGATAGATAGAAAGATAGATAGATAGATAGATAGATAGATACATAGATAGATAGATAGATAGATAGAGGCAGACAGACAGAGGGCGTGGCCCGGACCAATGGTGGGTGCACCTTTCCTGCACGACGCCTTCAGTTCAAATGAGCCGGTTTAATTGGATCCCACCCGGGGTGTATGGAGGCCCTGCCGCCCCGCGCAATTCGCAGATTCGTCACGGGGAGCCGGATCCTGATTGAATTTAGCCCTATTTCTTCACGTAATCGGCTTCTCGACAACTACCAGAGCCTTCCGAGACTCTGCGGTGGAGACAACAGAACAGATAACATCCTCCCCTCCCTTCCCTTCCTCCCACAGCCACCGCAGCCACCACAACCACCACCACCACCACCACCACAACCACCACCACCACAACACGTAAGGGGAGAGGGCTGAGGGGAGTTGGATGAGATGAGACGGGAGAGGGGACAGGGGAGAAGGGAGAGGAAAAAGGGCTATGGATGAGGAGTGACGGGTTAGGGGTGACGGAGAGGGGAGAGGGGTGAGGGATGAGGGATGAGGAGTGATGGGGAAGGTTAAGGGCACAGGGGTGAGGACAGAGGGAGTGGGTTGGAGGGGAGCGAGTGCGGGGGAGGGTAGGAGAGGACAGTGGCGATTGGAGACGGGAGACGGGAGAGAGCAGAGGGGGTGGGGAGAGGGGAGACGGGAAAGGGGAGAGGGGAGAGGGGAAAGTGGACAGTGGAGAGGGGAGAGTGGGAAGTGGGGAGAGTGGAGTGGAGAGTGGAGAGTGGAGAGTGGAGAGGGGACAGGGAACGGGAGAGTGGTTAGGGATGAGGAGTTATGGTGAGGGGAGTGAAGGCGATGGGTGGGGTTGAGGAGTGATGCAGAGGGTTGAGGGCACAGGGGTGGGGCAGAGGGAGTGGGATGGAGGGGGGGTGGGACAGGAAAGAGGGGGGATGGGAGAGAGGAGAGGGGAACGGAGACGAGGCTGGGATGCGGAGCGGCTCCAGACGGGCGTCGGATCGATATGACGGCCGGCGGAGAGGGTCAGGGAGGTGTGTGTGTGTGTGGGGGGGGGGGGGTGTATGTACAGGGGCAGTTGGCATACGTGAGGGTTAAGGCTGCACACACCCATATTTACACACACAACCAAGTACACACACGCACACATATATTCACACATACACCTACCCCACTCATCCCTCTTTCTCTCTCCCTCTCTATCTCCCTCTCACCCCCTCTCTCTACCCTCCCTCCCTCTCTCTCTACCCCTCCCTGCCTCTCTCTACCCTCCCTCTCTCTATATACCCCTTCCTCCCTCTCTCCCCTCCCCCTCTCTCTACCCCTCCACTCTCTCTCTTTCTACCCTCCCTCCCTCTCTATCCCTTCCTCCTCCCTCCCATTCGCTCTCTATCTATTCATTCCTCCATCTTTCTCCCACCCTCTCTATCTACCCCTCACTCCTTCTATATATATATCCCTTCCTCCCTCTCCCCCCCCCCCTCCCTCTACCCCGCCCTCCATCTCTCCCTCCCCCTCTCTACCCCTCCCTCCCTCTGTCTATCTATCCCTTCCTCCCTCTCTCCCTCTCTCCCTCCCCTCTCTCTCTATCTCTGCTCGTATCCATGTTTTCATTATTATTGCTTTCATTCACAGCTCCAGTACGGTTCAGCGCATGCGTTCTTTCGAGGTTGAGCATTATGACGTCACGCGGGCGCTATGATCGCTGATGTAGTAGTTTAAGGTGCTAAATATACAGTAAAACCTCTTTAAATCGACCGACCAAGGAACCGACTTTAAATGGGTCCATTTAGGGAGGTGGTCGGTTATTGGAATCTTTCATTTTACTACGATGGTATTGTATGGTCGATCGCTTGGGACCCACATAAAGTGATCGATATAGGAGAGTGGTCGATATGTGGAGGTGGTCGGTTAGAGAGCTTTTACTGTATATACTATTTACTTGACTGGGGCAATTCACCCTTTAGTGGTAGATAGATTATATTTGAGTTCAGGGAAACACCTGAGGGTTGTGTTTTTGTGTGTTTCATTTCAATTTTGCTTAAATGTTTTATTCTAAAGGTGGAGTAGCTAACCAACATTCTTAGAAGTGTCCAGGCCAGTACTCTTCAACGTCAAGTGGCGCCAGCTGGCGGAGTCTGATGGGAAAAGAGTGAGTGTGGAAAGCTTTGGAACCTAAAAGAACTTGTGTACCTCAACTGTCCCCTATTCCCGCCATCCTCAATACAGGGACAACATAGGTATTTCTTAAGCTGTGTTTACACGGGGAATTGTGAAACGTTCTAGACAAGGCGATTTATATGAAGCGTTTTAGAACCGTGTTTACACGGGGAGTTGGAAAGTGTGTCGGCGCCGGGAATCAGCAGGCGCCTGTAGCCGGAAAGCACTGCTATTTGTTTAGTTTACACACGTCGATCTGACTCCGATGGAGCTGCTACCTTAATATCGCTTGGAATTTAAGGTTAATTTAATTAAATTTCATTATTTGAGGATGTAATTCTGTTAAATATGATCGCATTTAATAGATTTCGGCCTAATTGGGCCCTAACACTGCCGGGTACAAGCGATTAGTTACTGCTCCCCCTGTTGCTGGCAAGCCCTACTATTTTATACTATCGCCGCCCGGGAACCAGCTGAATCGCTTCAAATAAACCACCTCGCGAGGTGGTATAGATGTACCGTTTCATATGAATCGATTCAGCCCTAAAACGCCACAGAGGTGCGTCTACACGGCAAATGTGAGTCGATCTAGGCAAGGCATTTTATATGTGGCGTTTTAAATCGCCCGTGTAAACAGGGCTTATGTGTTTATAAAAAAAAAACCTACTTCCTCCATTACAGAAATGGAGCGTGTATGCTTTTCCTAACTAGATTGTTGGTTGGTTGGAGTTTTATGTCCTGGCAACATCTAAGGTTGTATCAAGACGGCATCGACTTGTGACAGCGCGCTCATGGTGACTTTATAGTGCTGCCCAACTGGGAAATCAGGCCACCAGTACCATGATCCAATACCCCACTCAGTCACATTATCCTGACCAGTCCTTGCCTTATCATATTAATGCCGAGCGCCAAGCTAGGACGTGACAAGTATCAATTTTGTAAGTCATTGGTTGACTCGACCAGGAATCGAACTCCCAAACTCCCGCATGGGGTCCTGCGCTCTACCCATTCGGCCACAGCGTCCGGTCCTAACTGGATTGTACTTTAATGACTATTTTATTTTGAATACATACAGGCGTGTTAATTAATATTGACACATTGTCTTGTGTCCTCTTTATTTGTTTGCTTTGCAGTCTAGCAGCAGCATGGCTAACGATTCTAACCATCAGGATGGGTACCGATTTGCATAGACCGGGTGTGGTGGCCGAATCGGTAGAGCCCAGGGCCCGTATGCATGAAGAATTATTTATCACCCCCAGTGGTAAGGACCGAGTTTGGGGTAGCTATCGCCGGGAATACGAAATGGGTCACCGGATATGCATGGAGCCAAAGGGGGGAGGAGGTAGGTACCCTAGCAGTTACTTTACATTCGTCGATTCGACACTATTAATATCGCCGCCAATGTGGCGGTAGCCTTAATAATGCTTCGAATTTAGGGTTAATTTAATGAAATTTCACGATTTGAGTATGTAATTCTGTTAAATATAATCGCATTCAATAGATTTGGGCGTAAAACATTGCCGCTGGTGATGTGCCAGTATGGATATCGACGTCGCGGCGGCGATTTGTTTACTTTACATTCGTCGATTCGACAATGTGCAGAACACCGCCAATACGGCGTTATGCGTTAATAACGGTTCGATTTTAGGGTTAATTTGATTAAATTTCACTTATTGCGTATGTAATTCTGTTAAATATGAGCGCATTCGATAGATTTGGCCCGAGTCGGTCCCTACCCCCGCCCTTATACCTGCTATGGAGTGGGGGTAGCTTACCTGACTTTTAACTCCCGGGGTTTGCCTAACACTGGTCCATGCATACCGACTTTTCGCCGCTAACCTGGAGATCGCCTTTACCCACAGGTTTGGAGCGCTACCACCGCCTCATGCATACGGGCCCAGGCCTCGCGTGCGGGAAATCGGGATTCGGTTCTCGGTCGAGTCAAACCGATGACATAAAATTGATACTTGTCGCTTCCTAGCTATCCAGGATTTCTTTACATGTGGACAGCTTCACTGAACCATGAACATCCACTTTCTTTACATGTGGACAGCGCCACCCAACCATGAACATCCACTTTCTTTACATGCGGACAGCTCCACCTAACCATGTACATCCACTTTCTTTACATGCAGACAGCTCCACCCAACCATGAACATCCACTTTCTTTACATGTGGACAGCTTCACTGAACCATGAACATCCACTTTCTTTACATGTGGACAGCTCCACCCATCCATAAATGTCCACTTTCTTTACATGCGGACAACTCCACCCAACCATGAACATCCACATTCTTTACATGTGGACAGCTCCACCCAACCATGAACATCCACTTTCTTTACATGTGGACAGCTCCATCCAACCATGAACATCCACTTTCTTTACATGTGGACAGCTCCACCTAACCATGTACATCCACTTTCTTTGCATGCAGACAGCTCCACCCAACCATGAACGTCCACTTTCTTTACATGTGGACAGCTTCACTGAACCATGAACATCCACTTTCTTTACATGTGGACAGCTCCACCCAACCATGAAGGTCCACTTTCTTTACATGCGGACAACTCCACCCAACCATGAACATCCACATTCTTTACACGTGGACAGCTCCACCCAACCATGAACATCCACTTTCTTTACATGTGGACAGCTCCACCCAACCATGAACATCCACTTTCTTTACATGTGGACAGCCCCACCTAACCATTAATGTCCACTTTCTTTACATGGGGACAGCTCCACCCAACCATGAACGTCCACTTTCTTTACATGTGGACAGCTTCACTGAACCATGAACATCCACTTTCTTTACATGTGGACAGCTCCACCCAACCATAAACGTCCACTTTCTTTACATGCGGACAACTCCACCCAACCATGAACATCCACATTCTTTACATGTGGACAGCTCCACCCAACCATGAACATCCACTTTCTTTACATGTGGACAGCTCCATCCAACCATGAACATCCACTTTCTTTACATGTGGACAGCTCCACCTAACCATGTACATCCACTTTCTTTGCATGCAGACAGCTCCACCCAACCATGAACGTCCACTTTCTTTACATGTGGACAGCTTCACTGAACCATGAACATCCACTTTCTTTACATGTGGACAGCTCCACCCAACCATGAAGGTCCACTTTTTTTACATGCGGACAACTCCACCCAACCATGAATATCCACATTCTTTACACGTGGACAGCTCCACCCAACCATGAACATCCACTTTCTTTACATGTGGACAGCTCCACCCAACCATGAACATCCACTTTCATTACATGTGGACAGCTCCACCTAACCATTAACGTCCACTTTCTTTACATGGGGACAGCTCCACCCAACCATGAACGTCCACTTTCTTTACATGTGGACAGCTCCCCTTAACCATGAACATCCACTTTCTTTACATGCGGACAGCTCCACCCAACCATGAACGTCCACTTTCTTTACATGCGGACAGCTCCACCCAACCATGAACATCCACATTCTTTACATGTGGACAGCTCCATCCAACCATGAACATCCACTTTCTTTACATGCAGACAGCTCCACCCAACCATGAACGTCCACTTTCTTTACATGCAGACAGCTCCACCCAACCATGAACGTCCACTTTCTTTACATGCGGACAGCTCCACCCAAACCATGAACATCCACTTTCTTTACATGCAGACAGCTCCACCCAACCATGAACATCCACTTTCGGTACATGAGCCAACTCCTCTCTTTCTTTACATGGCCCAGACAGACAGGCAAACAGACAAGACCGGGCCGGTGAATGAATGAGCTTCCGCTACACCACCTCCTCCAGTACCTGCAACCTGAATTCGCCATGTTCCTGTGAATAGATTAGTCACACCTTAGGTCAGGCACCCTGGAGGTCATTGGAGATGGAAGAGACAGGATGTGTGGGTGTGGGGGGAGGAGGGAGCTGACCGAGGCGGCATGAACGCGGGAAAGAACTTGAGCGCGGGAAAAGGGGCGGCTGAAGCTGAAAGGAAGTCTGAATGTCGTCTGCTGGAGACAATTAACGCACAGAACACATGTAGATAGATAGAGCTCACCAGGCACCGTCAATAAATGGAAACGAGCGGGCGAGAGAATATGACTATGAGCAGAAAAATGGATGGCGCAATACTTTATTTTTTCTCCACTTGGCTTCACGTGTTCAATGAAGCTCACGTGACACAAGTATAGGAACAGCATTCAATTAGCACCAGTAGTAGTAGTGGTGCATCTCAATGGGCTACCAGCATTGGCTAATATGAGCATTGTCTTCAACAACGACAAAGAGAGAGCTAACTTAGGCCTCAGTCACACTATGGCTTGCGACCAAATGCCAGGGACCTCCTTGCGACCAAAGAGAAAAAAAAACGCAGGAAAAACAATGGTCAGCGAACGGTCAGTGATTAGTCAGCGACTGGTCAGAAGCACTGAAGATGGTCGGCGACCTCCAGGCGACCGTAATGGTCGCAAATAGGTTTTTGGTGCAGCATCAGCAACCTCCTTGTGACCAAAATAATCGCCCGGAGGTCACTGAATGGTCAGTGACTGGTCGGCAACCTCCGCGCAACCACGTTGCAACCGCCCCTTTTTGGTGGTCGCAAGCGTAGTGTGACTAGGGTATAACATAGAAACTGTGTTCATTTATCATTGAGGTGATGCAAATTGGAAATATTGTTCCCAGAGCTGGATTCGGACCCACCCTTCTTCCTAGCGTCCGAACCATTAGACCATCTAGGCTTCCTAATGCAATCAACCTATCCACGCCAACCTCTCTATCATGCTCCTTGCCTGAGAGATCAGTGCAAACTACCACACTCATCCCCATGGGATCATAAGTCTTTGAAATGGTTTACATCCATAAATTATGCAATGCTTACTATTATTAGTTCAGGCAATGTACTTACATATATTATATGCACAGGGTAGGTTCACCAACCATACAGAGCACAATTTGTACAGCATCCTGGTTACAGCGGTAGTGTCATGGGAGTGGGGAGGGGGGTAATGCAAATGGAAATATTACGCTTAGAGCAGGGTTTGGACCCACATTTCTTGCCATTAAAGTCCCAGTCACACATATCCGGATTAGCCCCGGATTTTTAGCCAGACCCCCCCCCCCCCTCCCCGGTCCACCCCCGCCCCTCCGGACAGACCCGGATAAAATCACTATTTTGGTCGTTTTGGGGCTCGCAGTCACACCTACACGGTCTAGCCCCCGGTCTAGCCCGACCACGTAGTAGTCATGGATCAGTCCCGGACTTGAAGTGGACCAGACAAGGATCATCAAGGATCACCAAGGACCAGCCACGGACCACCCCGGATCACGGCCCCTGATCCGGGTAGGTGTGACCCAGGCTTAAAGGGTTAGCATCCTAACAATTAGCATATCTAGGCTTCCTGATGCACTCACTCTATCAACACCTACCTGTCTCTGTGGTTCTTTGCCTGAGGTCAAAGGCTTATCTCTGACTAATTCCTTGTAACTCCGACAGCAAGTCAACAGTAGAGCCATCTGATGATTTTTATTTTCTTTTAAATTATTATTATTATTTTCCATTCAATAGATGTGTAGTGGTCTGCACTGACCTCTCAGGCAAGGAGCCACATAGACAGGTAGGCGTGGGTTGTGTGTTGATATAAGGGAGCCTAGGTGGTGTAATGGTTAGCACACTGGCCGGAATGCAAAGAGATGTGGGTTCGAGTCCCGCTCTAGGCGCAATATTTCCCATTTTCATCACCCCCACAACACTGGTGCTGTGACCAGGGGCCGTATTCATGATGCAGTGTTAACGAGGGTAAACTGGTTTTGGCGGGGATTTCTTGGTTAGCGGCGAAAAATGCGTATTCATATATCAGGGTTACGGTAACTCGGCTAGTTTAAGACGCCCTCGGCTAACACCGCTCTGGAGCAAGTATAAGGCCAGAGTTAGCGTTGCAAGATGGACATTTTCATTTATCGGCGATTTCTGGAGAGACGTAACTTGGCCCGAAATCAAATATTCCATGACAGGACACATCCCTTTGAAAAGTACGATGACGTGGATCTCTTCAAGAAGTTCCGTTTTCGAAGAGCGCCGACATTATTGCGATCACAGACACCGTAGCAGAGGAAATCGAACTTCCGACTCGACGAGGTTCGCTACCACCTCTGCTGCAGGTATTTGTTTACATTCTACTTACACCGTTTTGGTTTTTCTCCATTCTTCAATGCTCCCCTATTAAACTACAGCTGCAAATTCCTAACATCCACGTATTTATTAGTTTCCATCATCGACTTCTACTGCCTCTAATCCCCTTACAAAATGCGAAACGCTTCATATCGGTTGGGTGGTAGGATTGTTTTCATGCAAAACTAGGTCATATCGCCTTTCAGCCAAGTCAATGCTGAAGCCTATGGTTTGCCAGTTTTGATTTAGATAAAAGAGTGACCCCGTAGTTCTAGTACACGGCTGAACGATATTGTACTGTCAATAACACCACACACATCCGGACTCTGGAATACAATCTACAAACTGTTCGCTTGATAATTATACTTCATGTATTGGCGTAAAGTTTGGGCTGTCACCTACTAAACCTATGACGATATATGGCGTCGCTACCAATAACAGTAGCAATGTGCACAAAATTTTAAAACAAAACCTATCTGAACATGTATGGCATTGTTGGAAAGAAGTTTTAAAACCATAAAAGAACAGGCAACAATCGTAACACTCGCTTGATTAGTAAGCGTGTTCGAGCTTTTTCAATTTGGGTAATGAGGGATAATTTCCTGCGATTATTTTAATGCTTTGGCATTACGTGTTTTTCCCAAAATCTAAATATTTATTCCATTATTGTTCTAACATACTTGATAATCGCTAGATCTCACTGAGATTTTCGTTGTTACTAAACCCCTACCTGCTGTGTTGACTTGACCCATTAAAATGTAAGTGACTGGGAGGCTATACGCCCTTAAAATAAAACTAAAATTAATACATGAATGATTTAGAAGCACGTTAGATCACATTTTTAAATGTTTGATGACCATATCCATGGGTCCGTTGTAACTACTTTCATCATTAACTTTGTATTGCTAGATTCATAAGAAATTCCGTTTATCTACATCCTATTCGTTCCGAAGCTATCTATGCTTAAGTTGTCCTACAAATAACTATTTTGTCCTATTGGTTATAGCTGTTAAGTTATCTCTCCTTATAAATGCTTTCCCACCAACTTTTTCTCAGGATGAAATAACGTCAGGAGAATTTGTTTGGTTTTTCTTTCCATTAATTGTGCTTAACTATTTTTCCTTCAGGTAATGATAGCCCTACGCTTGTACGCTAGGGGGAGTTTTCAGGATGTTTGCGGCGAGTTAGTGGGTGTTTCGCAGCCGACCGTTTCGCGGACTATTGCCCGGGTAACAACAGCTGCCCCACTCTATAAAGCTGCCCACTCAGGAGGCAGCGGAACGGACAAAGGCGAAAATATTCAACGCGTACGGCTTCCCCAATGTGTTTGGATGCATAGACGGGACGCAGATTCGAATAGAGGCACCCGCTGCATACGAACACGAGTTTGTGAACAGGAAACACTTTCACTCGCTCAATGTCCAGGTAAATTTACTCGTACACAGCTTTTTTCATTTATATCCGATTAGCTTTCTGCGCATGTTGTGCTTTGCACATATCACCTAATTAGGGCTCCACTTTTATCTCTCCTTGTAACACGTATCATGTCTCAGTAGTGTTCAACCTAACCAATGTCCCCGAACTGCCATTTAACGTGAGGGAAGCCTCATGTGCGCAAAACCAGAGGCTGCTACTTATTTATGGCCTGCCCTCCCTTACTGTTATTGGCCCCTGTTACTATCTATGCTACATTTCATCAGCTACTGCATAGGTTAGTGTGAAAAGTGGGCTTCCTGACTGCGTGAGTTTGTGTTACCTTTCTTGTTATTGCACGTGCTGACTTTGAGTTTCCCCTTATATATTTCAGGTGATATGTGATGGCGACCTGCGGTTCATCGATTGCATCGTAAAATGGCCGGGCAGCGTGCACGACGCGCGCATCCTTCGGGAATCAGCTCTGTTCGAGGCATTTGAGAGCGCACAGAAACCAGTAAATGGTATCCTACTTGGGGATAGCGGTTACATGCAACGTGATTGGCTTTTCACACCCTTCCTCAATCCCAACTCACCACAACAGGAAGCCTACAATATCCATCATAAAGCAGCTAGGTCGATTGTCGAGAGATCGATCGGTGTCCTGAAGAGACGTTGGCACTGCCTGCGTCGGCTGCGACTGCAGCCGGCCAAGGCGTGTAACGTTATCACGGTCTGTCTCATTCTGCACAACAGGGCGCGCATGCTCAATCTGGATGACCCTTCCGATTCTGAGTCGGATGGAGAATCGGACAATGAAAATGAAGCCCACTATAATGAGCCAGAGGCAAACCGTCCCGACAACTATCAACGGTCAAAATGAAAACTGTACCTGCAGTTGGTCTGTTTTGCGTGTTGCGCGTCGTTGGCAGGCGCCGATCTTGTGGGCAGTTGTGCGGGAAATGTAATAGGGACAAGTTGGATTCCTCAGATCGTGAATACAGCGTGAATATGGCGTGAATACAGTGGGAATAGGGGTGAGTCGCTGAGCCTTTGTTGTCGGTGTTGAGCGCACGTGAGCAGATTGGAGCAAAAGCGAAAGTACCCGGCCGCTTTCAGCTATCACACTACCAGTACAGCGTTTCTCGCCGGGTACCAGCCGAAACGGATTCCCCCATATCTATAAATAGGCGTAAGGTTAACTAACTCGGCCGCGCTGTGTGATCATGAATACCCCGTGACACAGCTGGAACACCGGAGTTAGCTAACCCGAACCCGACAATTAACACGGGAGCAGATAACTAATTCGTCATGAATACGGCCCCAGGATCCTGTACAAGCTACGCGCTGTATAGTTGTTGAACCTACCCTATGTATGTAAGTGCACTGCATTACCTGTGTGTATGTAATTGTAAGCATTAAAAGACTTACAATTACAGGGAGACGAGTGTAGTGGTCTGCACTGACCTCTCAGGCAAGGAGCTAGGTAGACAGGTAGACAGGTAGGCGTGGGTTGTGTGTTGGTATCAGGGAGCCTAGGTGGTGTAATGGTTAGCACACTGGCCCAGAATGCAAAGAGATGTGGGTTCGAGTCCTGCTCTAGGCGCAATATTTTCCATTTTCATCACCCCCATGACAGATGTAATTTTATTCTTTTTTCCACGAAGCACTGATCTTCCGGTCATAAGGTAGAACAATTTATTACATATAGAAGAAGTTTTCAGTTAGAAAACATTGATAAATGGCATACAGTTGTAGTTTGATAATAAATCAAATGAAATACAGATAGCAAGTAAATACCAATAGTAAGTAAATATGTGTTACATAGCCACAGACTAACTGAAAAAGAAATCAGAAAACATAATTACAACAACAACAAAAACCTACAACTCTGGTACTGGGTGAGTAGTTATGCCCATTAACCTGTGAAAAGACATTACAGTTAAGTCAGGATGTGTTTCCGTACATTGAAGAGTAGGGCATGCTGGGTACAAAGGTTGGTAAGTAGAAGCAGCACTATGCCAGTATAATGTAGGTCAGTGTGTTGTTAGCGAGGGTGGTGGTGGTGGTGGTCGGGGGTGTACTATCATGGGTGAGCGTTGTACCGGTTCCCTCAACCAGCTGTGATAACTACACACAGAAGGCGAGATAAAATCAATGAATTCCAAGCGGATTCGTGGATAAATCAATGAATTCCCAGTATATTTAAATCAAATAAATATACAGTAAAACTTCTCTAACTGATCACCTCCACAGATCGACCCCTCCCCTATATCGATCGCTTTATTTGGGTTGCAAACAATACCATTGTAACGATAAAACAACTCCCTAAACCTCCCACCTCCCTAAATGGACCATTTAAAATCCGTCTCATGGTCGGTCGATTTAGAGAGGTTTTATTGTATAGCGAAGCCATTTATAACGCCTCCAACTATTCAAAATGGTGCTCTATGAAATATAAGATTTCACAAGCTACACACTGGACACTTGCCTGCTATTTCGGATATTGTTTTGAAGTTGATCCATTCCACATCTGACAACGATTCTGATTGGTTCCCGAAAATGAGCTTTTCCTCATCATGATGAATACGCTGGTTCCCAACTACTATTTTTACAACTCTGTTTCTAAGTTGCTTTCTACAACATTGATTTCCGCTTGTTCCTAACAGCACTGATTCCCTGTTATTCACAATAGTACTGTTTCAATGTTGTTCCCAACAGTTTACAGTTGTTTGTTTGTTGTTGATTTACGTCCCAGCAACATCTAAGGTCATAACAGGACGGATACCAACTTGTGACAGTGCGCACTCATGGCGATTTTATAGTGCTGCCCCACTGGGAGACCAGGCCACCAGCACCATGACCTGATATCCCACTCAGTCACATTATCCTGACACTTAGCCAACCAGTCCTTGCCCTATCCTAATAATGCCAAGCGCCTGGCTAGGAAAGACAAGTATCAATTTTTAAGTCATTGGTTTGACTCGACCAGGGTTCGAACCCTCGACCCCATGGTCTACCAACATGGGAGACGGAAGCTCTAACTCATTCGGCCATCCCATCTGGTTGTTTACAGTTGTGCCCAATAGTGTTGGTTCCCTATTATTCTACTAAAAAAGTAATAGTGTTAGTTACGTATTATTCCCAACAGTGTGGGTTCCCTAGTGGTCCCAATAGGGCTGGTTTCCTATTATTCCCAACAGTGTTGGTTCCCTATTGTTCCCAACCATGCTGGTTCCCTATTGTTCCCAACAGTGCTGATTTCCTATTATTCCCAATAGTGCTGCCCACCCATTGTTCCAAACCGTGCTAATTCCCTATTGTTCCCATTTCCTATTGTTCCTATTCCCTATTGTTCCCATTCCCTATTGTTCCCATTACCTATGGTTCCCAACAGTGCTGGTTCTCTATTGTTCCTGACAGTGCTGATACACTATTGTTCGAAATGGTGCTGATTCCCTATTGTGGCCGATAGTGCTGGCTCACTATTGTCTCTAATGGTGTTGGTTTCCTACTGTTCACAATAATCAATAGCTCTATTTCATTCTTGTTCCCAACAACACTGGTTCCTTGTCAACAAAAGCAAGGCAGCTTCCACACATACACACGATCTCCTCTCTACACGGGACACCAGCATGGACTTGGTTCAATATAAAAATGATAAAGAATTGCTACAGCCTTTCGATCGTTAAAACAGTGCTTTAGATTGCGGACACAACCATAATTAACATTTTTTAAATTTTATTATTTTATTGAGGCTGTATTTATACTGTCCATAGCATGTAAGCCCAGGTAACCAGGCTTGTTTTCAATGCTGGCCAGCTGTAGTGTTGGTGTTGTCTTACCAAGCAGTAGCTGCTGATAAGTTATTTGATTGTCTGCATTTTAGTAGCAGATAGATATGTTGGTACGCTTAGTAGCCTATGTTAGTTTTTTGGGGGCCCTCTTGGCATTGAGTTTTTGTTCTATTCTTATTACTATGTTAGTTGTTTTCTTAGGGTTCTATGTTAGTGTTTTGGGGTTTTCTTAGGAAGAGTTTTCCGCTTTTTTCTACTTAATTCTATACTAGCCTATTTAATTTACATGTCCATAGGCCTGTACGTAATAGGTGGTTGAGTTATGTTTGTTTGAATTTGATTTGATTTATATTGTTGTTGGATATGTTATCTGGCTTTTATATTTCCGGTTATCCCACCCTGGGCTGTCCAGTTGGTGGGCCGTGACATATCAACATCAAAGTAGCATGTGGTGGGTTGTGTGTTAAAATGACCATTGGTTGCAGCTTTCTTCTTGTGTTTTTTTTTGTTGTGTCTGTAGGTTTCTTTTTCAAAGTAAAAGGCAAATTCTTATGGTTGATCGAGTCCGATGATTTTTGAGTTTTTGTCATTATTAGAGATCACTATATTAGTTTGATCCTTATAACCTATTACTTTAGCTTGAAGTAACTTTGCTTGAAAATAGCCAGATTTATTTATTCTTTTCTTGAAAATGTATACTGCCTATCATGGATAAGTCTGAATAGACTTGTTTTCACCATTAGAGAGTCTGTCGATAGAAAGCCCGAGCCTACAGTTTTACCGATCCAAGGGATTTTTAACCTCCCACATAGACATGGTATGAGAACAACTGGCTTTTGATGACGCTGTAAGTTATACACTGCGGTGGAAATCCAAATTGGCAGAGGTGGGAGGGGGGGGGGCATGGGGAATCGAACCACCTACCTTCAGATTAGGAGTCTGACCTAGAAAAAAATCAGACACTTTAACCACTCCGCCACAGAGAACACCACAATATATTTGAAAACTAAACAATGCAGAATTAAGTTTAGCATGCTTGTCAAAACTCTAATCCCAAAAGCTTCAGCAGTAAAAGTGTTTTGATTAATTTGACTGACACTTAGTATCTCCCTCTATGCACTAGTATTTAACTTAAGTTAGATATATAAGTTCAAATCTAGATAAGTGTTTTGCTCTCGAAAATTTGGTACTTTTATCGCACTACATAACTAGGCCTATTCATGCAGTTCTATGCCATTGGTTTGGATGCAGAATTGTCCTTTGAATACACGTTCTACTGTACTATCAGGGATAACAATGATATCTGGTAAAACACGCGGAAAACGGGCCGAGACCAGGACGCCTCCTACCGGATTCCAGCAGAACATGCGGATATTCCTCCACGGGATTAGCTCTGTGAGGGAATCATGGGGGAAATGCCGGAAGTCAGGTTTCAACTGTCCTTGTTGTGACTAGATATTATCGCCCATGCCTAGCTCTTTCTTGTTTGGGTTTTATGTTCTAGCAACATACAAGGTCATATACGAATGGGATTTAAACTAACCAATTGACAGTTAATCGGTGAATTTCAAAAATCGTGGAAATCGGGGAAATCGTGGAGATCTTCCATCCCTGACTGTACATTTGTTTTACTGCTAAATAAACAATACCATACGTGCATACATGTGGCATGTTTCTCCCCCCTCCCTCTATCCGACTATCGCCATCTCTCTCCCAAACGGGATGGCCAAATGAGTTAGAGCGTCCGTCTCCCGTGCTGGTAGATCGTGGGTTCGAACCCCGGTCGAGTCAAACCAATGACTTAAAAATTGATACTTGTTGCTTCCAAGCCAGGCACTCGGCATTATTAGGACAGGGCAAGAACTGGTGTGCTCAGTGTCAGGATAATGTGACTGAGTGGGATACCAGGTCATGGTGATGGCGGCCTGGTTTCCCAGTGGGACAGCACTATAAAGTCACCATGAGTGTGCACTGTCACAAGTCGGTACCCATCCTGATATGACCTTAGATGTTGCTAAGACGTAAAACAACAACAAACAAACAACAAACAACTCTCCCCCTCGTTTCTCTTCCGATCTCTCTCACCTCAGGCACGTCATATAGTACTTTAGATATGTGTGTGGAGAGGACAGAGACAGACAGACGAACCAACAGAACAACCAATAAATAAATGAGTAGCCCAGATATTTGACATTTCCTTGAACCAGGGCTGCTGATACTGCAACTATCCCAGAACGAGGCTTGCCCTGAAGCCATGTGGTACCCCCCCCCCATCCCCCACTCCGCCCCCCCCCCTACACACCTACCCACAACCCACGTGGTGATTCGGCTACCACTATGAAGAAATGAGGAAATGGGGGAGGGAGGGAGGGAGGGAGGGAGGGAGGGAGGGAGGGAGGGAGGGGGGAGAGAGGGCGAGGGATATGGAGAGGGAGAGGGAGAGGAATGTATAAAAGGGTGGTACGGAGGAGAAAGGATGTAAGGGGGGAGGAAAGCGGGGGGGGGGGGGGGGGAGAGGTAGATAGGGATACCAGTAGAGATGAGGAAAGGAAGAGAGACAGGAAGAGAGAGGGTGAGAGGGAGAGGGAGAGGAGAGATAGAGAGATGGAGAGAAGGAGAGGCAGAGGGAGAGAGGGAGAAATGGAGAGAGGGAGGGAAGGATAGGGATGGGGGGGAAGGGTAGGGGGATACCAGTAGAAAGTGAGAAAGGGAGAGGGAGAGAGGAAGAGAGAGAGGGATAGAGGGAGAGGGGGAGAGGGAGAGGTGGGGAAGAGGGAACGGGAGATGCATGGAGGGGGAGAGGTGCGAGAGGGAGAGAAAGAGCGAGCGAGAGAGGGAGGGAGAGAGAGGGGAGGGGGAGAGAGAGGGGAGGGGGAGACAGGCGGGAGAGGGAGAAAGGGGGGAGAGGCAGAGCACAAATATGTAATGCCATTCACTCCTCGCTGCACTTATGTCACAGCTCACCCAACAACCCGCGTCGAGCAATATTCCTGCCTCCAAAATGAATAATTCATTTCAAACACTTTCAGAAATTGGAATGGAAATGCTCATGGCATCATCTCATCCCAGATAACACGGTGACCACCAAAGCGGGGGTGGGGAATATAATCTAATTTTCATGCAACAGTAATACACATGTGTCGCACTGGTTGATACATTTGTAAAAATATACGGTTTTCGGTTCGGATTTATATATTGGCAGAGAGCATTACTGTTCTCGGGCAACGGAGTGGGGAACAAGGTTATGTAACAGAGAAGCAATGGGTGCCCCCACTCACTGTGTGACATAAGAGACTATGTGGAAAATATGATAACACATAGTGCCTGAGATTATGATGTGAGGTTCCTATGTAAGAGACAGTTAATGTTTAGTGAAATGTTCCCTCTATGCACCAGTAAGAGTGCAAGTGGAGGGGAAGGACATTTTTAATATATTTTTATTGTAAGTGTCTGCAACTAGCTGTTACCACAAGGCCAATGGGCAAGCACACCCATCCATCCTGCATACATTATGGACACCACCTGCAGCTGGGGTTGAGTGACAGCTGCCCCCTATTAGGTCATCTCCCCCCCCCCCCAATGCTTTATAGAGGGTGTCTGATTGGCTGGCTGTGGGAGGCCCAGTCACCTGCATCCCTTACACCTGACACACAGACCTCACTCTAGGCATTATTCATTCACTCCTTCTTGGCTAGGCACTCTAGCAGGAGGCAACTCTTCTCTTGTCCAGGAACCCAGACACTCTGTCTGAGGCTCCACTTTCTATAGACAAACTAGCAGCAGCTATTCCAAAGGCACTGAGCTGTGTGTAACAACCATGGGACTCCGGTTCAATGGGCTGCAGGCACTGATTCTTCTACACACTAGCAAGAGTAATGAGGATATGTGTGGACAGTGGGTAAGGAGTGAGGGTGATACTGATAGGTCGGTAGTAGGTGAACAGGAGAGAGTAAGTGGTATCTGGGGCTCTGACGGCCGAGTCCCAAAATATTACACATTGTTATAGGCTGCTGTGTTACAATGGGGGGAGTGAGTGAGTGAGTGAGTGAGTGAGTGAGTGAGTGAGTGAGTGAGTGAGTGAGTCAGCGAGGGGTGAGTCATTCAGTGAGGTAGTGAGCGAGTGAGGTAGTGAGTGAGGTAATGAATGAGTGAGATAGTGAGTGACTGAGTGAATAGGTAAGTGAGTGAGTGAGTGAGTGAACTGGTGAATGCGTGAGTGAGTGAGTGAGTGAGGTAGTGAGTGAGGTAGTGAGTGAGGTAGTGAGTAAGGTAGTGTGTGAAGTAGTGAGTAAGGTAGTGTGGTAGTGAGTGAGTGAATGAGTGAGTGGGTGCTAGTGCGCGAGTGCTAGTGAGTGAGTGAGTGAGTGAGTGAGTGAGTGAGTGAGTGAGTGAGTGAGTGAGCGAGTGAGTGAGCGAGTGAGCGAGCGAGTGATTTTAAACAAAAGCCATATTCATGACGAAATGTTGGCAGGCTTGCATAACATTGAGAAATACTTGGCAAATATGCTAAACAAGATTGAAATGTATCATGAACTATCATTTCAACATCAAACAAGTCACTTCCTGCCAAATATACTAAACCATACATAAATGTGGCTCATCTCCCATCTTAACACCAAACAATTCCATGGAAATATATTAAGCCACATTAAAATGTATCGCCACCATCCATGTTGCATTATAAATAGGCACCTCCAATGTCTGAATTCTTAACGGCCTGGAGACCAGTGAATTGGCGCTAAAGAAAATGTTTGAAGTTACATAGTCCATTGTTTTTCAATTTCTGCTATATTTGCATTAGTTAGTTAGTTAGTTAGATATGTCGTGTGGGTGATGAAAATGGGAAATATTGCGCCTAGAGCTGGGACTCGAACCCACATCTCTTTGCATTCCGGGCCAGTGTGCTAAGCATTACACCACCTAGGCTCCCTGATATCACCATACTGCCCACGGCTACCTGTCTATGTGGCTCCTTGCCCGAGAGGTCAGTGCAGGCCACTACAGATATATTAGATTGATTATTATGATCTACCTTACTTTAGTTTGAAGGAACTTTTATTATAAAATCTTAACTTTGTAGACATTTCAAATGAAAGTCCAATGATAAATTAGTTTTGGCATCCACCTTAAAATGCTGCACATCATAGGCTTCAATGATGACAGATTCTATTAAATTGACCTAGATTGGTTGACGATACTTTAATGCAATGTCAGCAGCAGTAAAGGCCATAATCATGGCGAAGTTTACTTATTATTCCTTTTATACAGCAATAAATGTTCAACTCAATGCACAATCATCTAATTTGGATATGTGTGATCAGATCTACGTTTGAAAAGTTGTATGTCTTCACCAGACTATGCAGGTGTAATTGTTTGCACTGACCTATCAGGCAAGGAACCACAAGTAGACAGGTAGGCATGGATAGGGTGATGGCATCAGGGAGCTTAGGTAGTGTAATGTCAGCAATGCTAGCCCCGGAATGGCAAGAAATGTGGGTTCGAAATTCTGTCCTAGACGCAATATTTCCCATTTTCATCACCCTCATGACACAGCTTTAACTGCAATAACAGAAACATTATCCTGCCGGATTTACCTATAGGCTTGGCAGGCTGAATCCTAAGGCTTCAAAATCTAGGGGTGCTCTGATCTGAACAAGGTGTACAATAGAGAGACAGAAAGAGAGACAGGTTGATTGTCGGAGTTTTACGTCCTGGCAACATCTAAGGTCATATCAGTGTGACAGTGTGCACTCATGGTGACTTTATATTGCTGCCCCACTGAGAGACCAGGCCGCCAGCACCATGACCCGATATCCCATTCAGTCACATTATCCTGACACTGAGCTAACTAGTCCTTGCCCTATCTTAATCATACCAAGGAGAGAGACAGAGAGAGAGACACAGGTGGGTTGGGTTGTTGGAGTTTTAAGTCCTGGCAACATATAACGTCATATCAGGACGTGACAGACAGAGAGACAGATACAGAGAGAGACAGAGAGGCAGAGAGAGACAGAGAGGCGCAGAGAGACAGTCAGAGAGGCAGAGAGAGGTAGAGAGGCTGACAGAGACAGAGAGGCAGTGAGAGGCAGCCAGAGAGGCAGAGAGAGGTAGAGAGAGGTAGAGAGAGACAGAAAGGCAGTCAGAGGCAGCCAGAGAGGCAGAGAGAGGCAGCCAGAGAGGCAGAGAGAGACAGAGAGGGAGAGAGAGAGAGAGAGGCGGGAGAGAGACACAGAGAGCATGTGTAAGCGAGGAAGTAATATTATGACTAAGGGAGCTGTATTCTGAGAATATGGCGCCTTTATTATGAGTGGTCTGCTGACACATCATGGCCTGACTGAACCTACTGCCCGCCGGACATGATGAGAAAGTGACAATTTATCAGTCAGTGTGCCTGGTCGGTGGCTGACTGTGCATGCATAGTCCGATGGTTTTGCGGTTGTTTTTTTCTCCATTTTCTGAGATAAATACATTAGATTAATCGGTATAAGTTACTTGACTTTAGTTTGAAGTAACTTTTATTTTAAATGGCTAACTTTAGAGATATTTGAAGTGCAAACATGCTAAATTAGTTTTGTCATGCACATTCAAAACTCTGATACCATAGGCTTCAGTAGTAAAAGTTTCTATTAAATTGACTTAGGTGGAGAGGTGGTGGGATGGAGGAGTGTAGCCATGAGATTAAAGGGTCCTTTCTCAATCCAAGTGAAGTGGCCTTTTCTGTATGCAAATGGGTCATTTTCTCAGAAACCACATTTGTGACATGGAAACCAAAAGTGAAAACATTCTATGCTGCAACGCATGCTTACTAAGTGCACCAATATCTAAGTTCGATATGTAGGAAAAAATATATGTCAATGTTTTGCTTTTGAAATTTAATGCTTTCATCGGACTATGCAACTTTAAATTAATAAGTGTATCAGTATCTAAGTTGTGTACGTAGGTTCAACTCTAGATAAGTGTTTTACTTTTGAAAATTTATATTTTTATATTTTTATATTTTATATTAAGATATATTTTGTTATCGGACTATGCAACTTTAATTACAATCAGAGCTATTAAAGAAACGCTACTCATAGCTGGGTAACAACATCCACCTGCCGGTAAAGCTTGTTTTATTTAATGACACCTCTAGAGCACAGTCATTTTTATCATCAGCTATTGGATGTTAAACTTATGGTCATTCTGACATATTTCTTTGGAAAAGGCCCGCTGCCGCCACATAGGCTACTCTTTTCGGTAAGCAGCAAAGGGCCGTCCTTTATATGCACTTTCCCCCACCTGTCGGAAGCCAACAATCATAGACAGGTGGCGCTGGTGATGTGGACCTCGTGAGGGTTATGTGAGGTGGAGTGGGGACCAGGTGGCATCAAGTGGAACCCTATAGAACTGGTTAATGTCATTGCCTAATGACATACAGGGGCGTTTGAGGACATGGCTGGTCTTATATGTGTGTGGACGGATGCCTCGGTGTCGTATTGTATAACTTGTTATATGGAGTGACTGAGTGATTGAGTGGGGTTTTAGACACTGACAACATATCAGGTCATATCAGGACGGTTGTGGCAGAGAGTACACTGATGAAATAATGTAATTATTGTAATGTTTTACATCCTAGCAACATCTACGGCCATATCAAGACAGTTATTGACTTGTGACAGTGTGCACTCATGGCGGCTTTATAGTGCTGCCCCACTGAAAGACCAGGCCACTGGCACCATGACTCAATATCCCACACAGTCATATTATCCTGATGCTGTGCTAACCAGCCCTTGTCCTATCCTATTAAAGCCGAGCACCCGGGCCAGGTAGCGACAAGTACCAATTTAGTAAGTCATTGCTTTGACTTGGCTGGGATTTGAACTCCCTACCTTCTGCACGGGAAGCCTGGGCTCTACCGATTCAGCCACAGCGTCCGGTGAAATTATTATATACGACATGTACTGCTATGCAATATGGTAGGCAAGGGGTAGCTGAGCAGCTTGGCTCACAAGTAGATCTGCTTGCAAGCAGGCAAACTATAGGCTTTCGCACCAAGCGATGGTCAGCTTACCCCATCCACTGCCCCACATCGCCAAGCATTTTGCTTCATAATAAAGATTGGTTGTTGTTTTACGTCCTAGCAACATCTAAGGTCATATCAGGACGGGTACCGACTTGTGACAGTGCGTACTCATGGTGACTATAATGCTGCCCCCACTGGGAAATCAGGCGGGAGAGAGACACAGGCAGTGTCCCACTCAGTCACATTATCCAATATCCCACTCAGTCACATTATCCTGACACTGAGCCAACCAGTCCTTGCCCTATCCTAATAATGCCGAGCGCCTGGCAAGGAAGCGACAAGTATCAATTTATAAGTCATTGGTTTGACTCGACCAGTGTTCGAACCCATGAACTCATGGATTCGGATCTCCTGTTATAATATAGGCTTACAATCTTTTCTGCACAACGGGACCCTACCCCGAATGCATAGGTTGTTAGCCCCCACAGACACTCAAATACATTTTTATTAAACCTCTTTGATGTTATGCCATTGTGCCAACAATCTTAAAATGTAAACAACAGCATGCATGATCTTTTGACAAACATAAAACAAGAAACAGTTCTAGGCGTGTTGAGGACAGCAGAACTATACCACTGTATATAGCTTATTTAATCAATTTTCACCAATTCAGAAAGAATGATATCTTTCACTTTTATCTGGAAGTTTACCTTCCCTGGCTGCAATTTTTGTAATTGTGAGAGCATTTAACTTCAAATGTGTCTTTCTTTCGACATATAATTGACTGTATACTGTGGCATTCTGTGCAGAAGCGATGACCGAATAATAATACGACAGAATACAAGTTGAAACTTCTCACCATGATTATGGCCTTGCCTGCTGACACGGCGCTGAGCAACCACCACGACTAACTTCAGGGCCCAGCAAGAGTTGTAAAACTCTGGTCAATCATTGTTTACTTGTCTTCCTATGTATTACACCAATAATACAGTGCTACGGATTGAAATAGTATCATTTTGAACACCATGCCCCCCCCCCTCCCACACTCCACCCATATCATGGTCAGCCACAATACGCAGACACTGAACCAACCAGTCTGGATCCATCCCACGACCTGTCGAATGGGGCACAGCCGCTCTAACAACTCGGCCATCCCGTCTGATGTTGTGTTGGGTCAGCAGTATCCCCACACTAGTTGCACTTACACACAACATCACGTGACCTCCAGTTAGGCATCGCCAGCTTCCGATTTGCAAATTCCCTTCGGGTGTGCCGTCGGGGGTGGGGGTTGGGGTGGGGGGTGGAGGACTGGAGGGATGGCAGGAATCGAGGGGTGGATGGGTGGAGAGGTGGTGGGATGGAGGAGTGTAGCCATGAGATTAAAGGGTCCTTTCTCAATCCAAGTGAAGTGGCCTTTTCTGTATGCAAATTGGTCATTTTCTCAGAAACCAAAAGTGAAAACATTCTAAATAATAGAAGAAAACATTCCAAATAATAGCAGAATCCATGCTCATGTGAAGATTTACATGCGAGGCATGTCAAAGTTGACTCTTGAAATAAATTTCACATTTTATTTTTTAGCTTAAGAAAGTTAGAAGTAACTGGTGACATTCATCCATAACATCATTTTAATACATATAACAAATTCAAACGAGATTAGTTAAGCAAAAAAGATTACGTCTTTAACGAAAAAAAGAAAAAAAGGTTTGGGTAGATGCATGGTGTCGATATGCAAATTTTCACATTTTCACTTTAGCACAAAACCATATAAGCATATTTTTTATACATTTTGTGGGATTGATTATAGATATGTACTATTGCTAACATACTTAATACACAGAGGAAACAATAACTATTTCACTTGCTACCCCCAAAAAGAAGTTTTAGTCATTAACAATGTAATGCGAAAACCAAATATGTGGTACACGGTTTCTGTGTATAAATAGGGCGTGATAATTTTGCAAACAAATTTAAATGTAACATCAGGCCTAGAGTGAGAATCGAACACACATAATTCTGCAATTCCAGGGCTAGCGTCCCAACCATTAGTCAATCAAGGCTCCCTGATTCAATCAGCCTAACCACGACTGGACTGGGTGCTCGAATTCGAAAGAGCACTAACTGACTTTCCATTTGCGAGGTCACGGCGTGGTGGCGTGGGTGGTCGAATCCCGACCGAGTCAAACCGATGACTCACAAAATGTATGCTTGTCGTTACCTGCCCTGGTGCTCGACATTATTAGGATAGTTCAAGGATTGGTTTGCTCAGTGTCAGGATAGGGTCACTGAGTTGAACGTTGGGTCAAGGTATTACGGGCTCGGGCTCCCAGTGGGGCAGCACTATAATGTTGCCATGAGTGTGTACTGACACAAGTCGGTAGCTATCCTGACGTGACCTTAGATCTTGCAAGGATATAACACCCAAACAAACAACCCTCGGCAACTGTCTATATGGTGTCTTGCCTGTGATGTCAGTGCAGACTACTAGTACTACAATAGTTTAGCAGCCTGAAACAATGGAAGCTAACTAAATATTTTATTGTAGCTACACTATTAACTTAAAGGCCCTGTCACATTACGACGCATCTCGCAAGTGCATGGCCAACGTGTAAAATCACTTTTTTGTGTCGAGAAGCATCAAACTTTTCCCCAGCGGGGGGAGAGAAGTTGGACGTATACATAACGTATACATAGCGTATGGCCAACATATGACCAACGTATGGCTAACGTGCTTCCGGATGAAAAAACACTCGAATTACGCTCACGGTATGTTCACAGAATGCCGGTGAACAATATATATGTTATTCAATCACCAGAACTACGCCTCATACGTTACATATGTCAAGACACGCTGGAGAAATGCTAAATGTACGTTAGACATATGTTATCCATATGTTGTCAGTACACGGACTGTACGTTGCCACTGCCTGTAAGTTGTAACGTAGGTCAACATAGTGCAACGTAGTGAACAATGTTTGTCTAACATACATCTAATGTACATCGACATACGCCAACCGTATACATACCGTACGGCTGACGTAAAATCCACACGCTGTCGAACGTTGTCATACATCGAAAGTTTTTTGCATGCACAAAACTTTGCTGACCCCCTGACGCGCGACGCCGTATCTCAATGAACATTGACGTACATTGAGGTATTCCAATGAGCGCCTAACTCACGCGTAACGCATAGCGACGTATCCCGACATAGCGGTCAAAAATCAGATATGTCAGCGTACGTTGGCGCGATGGGTCGTAATGTGACAGCCCCTTTAAGTTGCATAGTCTGGTGGTTTTAAGTTTCTGTCATATTCTGAGATAAATATCTTAGGTTGATCGTTATAATCTACCTTACTTTATTTTAAATGGCTAACTTCTGAGATATTTGGAGTGCAAATGTACCAAATTGACAAGCATGCCAAAACTCTGACACCATAGGCTTGGGTAGTAACATGTTCTATTAAATTGGTTCGCTATTCCGTTCCATGTTGTGAAAAATAGTTCATAAGTATGCCAGTATCTGAGTTAGATATGCAGAATGAAATCTAGATCACTGTTTTGGTTTTGAAAATTTGATGTTTTCATCGGAATATACAGCTTTAAAGGATATTCATTATCCTACAGTAGATTATTCTGGCTACAGAGTTAAGGTGGTCAATTCCCTCGCTATTTAGATGCTTCCATTTGGGAGGTGGGGATTGAGAGATGGTGTAGGGGAAGTTAATTAACCACAGTGGCTTGTTTCTTTAAAGAGTACATAGCGTTCTATAGAGTCAGTCCCACTAGTTCGCTCAGGGTGGTCACGTGTCCAAACGACACACTGTGATTGGTTGGTGCTGTACACTCCGAGTGGGTGTTGGTGGTATGGGTGGGGGGGGGGGGGGGGGGGTGATGGAAGGGGGAGGAGGTGGGGGAGGAGGGAGGAGGTGGGGGAGGAGGGAGGAGGTTGGGGAGGAGGGAGGAGGGGGGAGGAGGGAGGAGGGGGGAGGGGGAGGAGGGGGAAGGAGGGGGAAAGAGGGGGGGGAGGAGGGAGGAGGGGGAGATGGGGGAGGAAGGGGGAGATAGAGGGAGGAGGGGAAGGGGGGGGGGGGGCATACGCCATGAATAACAGCAGCAACCAATGAGCGGCGACCAACCTGCACTCAAGTCACCCCCGGCCCTCTCAGAGGACTGTGGTTGGGCTCTAATGGCTGGCGCACACCTCCCGTTTACGATTCGCGCACTAAGACTCCCGACCCGACCCGACCCGCTTAAAACTGAAAACGGGCCGATTCGTTTTTCGAATCGTGAATCGCAATCGTAAACGGCCGCTTTTAGCACTAAAAACTGAGTTTTATGCGCGAATCGCAATCGTTAGGTGTGCGCGGGGGGCGCACACCTAGCGATTTTTGTGCGCGAAACGGGCAGTTTTACATCGTAAACGGTAGGTGGGTGCGCACAGACGGGAGGTGTGTGCCAGCCATTAGACTGCCTTTTTCCTTATTCCCCCCACCCCCACCCCCACCCACCCAATTTCTCTGACCACTAACCATCAGAAGCCAACTCCCGACCACATGGGACCGCTGTCAGCGGTGACAACACAGTGCTGCAGATTTGCAGCCTTCAAAGCACCAATGCGACTGAAAACTCCCCAAAAACAAACAACCGACTCCAGGGGTTCTGGATTCAATTTTCAAATCTCGCGAGACCCGTAACTTGTGACCTTAAAACTAGGCATACATGACGGGTCTGAAAACAAGTGCTTTCTCCTTGTTACTTGGTTGGGTTTCGGGAAACCATGTCACTGTGTACTCTATTCGTTTAATGCAGTGACACACACACACACACACACACACACACACACACACACACACACACACACACACACACACACACACACACACACACAGACACACCGACACAGACACACAGACAGTAAAACCTCTCTAAATCTACCGACCTGGCGACGACTTTACGTGGTCCATTTAGGGAGGTGGTCGGTTTTGGGAGGTAGAATATGGTACAATGGGATTGTTGGACCCAAATAAAGCGATTGATATAGGGGAGTGGTCGATCTCTGGAGGTGGGAGGTTAGAGAGGATTTACTGTATATAGTTAAATATACATATATATATATATACATATATATATATATATATATATATATATATATATATATATATATTATATATATATATATATAATATATATATATATATATATATATATAGAAATCCTCCGGTGCGACTGAGCGTGTGGAACATCCGTTATGGATAGGGCGGGCCTGTGGCGGCGCCACTAGTCACATGTGTCACATTGAGGAGGCATATTATAGAAATAATCGGTACAATATTAGAAGTAATTCCCTTACGAGCCTTTATGCTCGCATAATACGTCATACATCACACAAATACATATACACCCAGGACGGGGTGGTCACAAAGAGGTCACCAAATGGTCACAACGTGGTCTTCAGTGGTTGCTGACCACCTTGTAACGATTTTGGTCACAAGGATATGAGTGCACTCATGTAGTACATACATAGTCTGGCGCTGCTGACTTAGGCTGCTACACTCGAAAATGGCTAAACAAAGCATACACTGTCCAGCATTTCAGTGTGACCCCTCAAATTAATTTGGAATGTTTTCACTTCAAATATCTCGAATGTTAAAAATAAATTAGTTTGAAAGAATTACGGTAAAGTCAATTATATACTTCTACAAATAAAACTATGGTAGGTGTGACAACAACTAAAACACCCCCCCCCCCTCCTGCCCCCCCACAATTTTACACTATGAACAAGTTTACCGAAATTATTGACAAAGGAAATCGATCAATGTGGATTATGACCAATACTGCACAGCGGCGAAAACAAGTGCATGCAGTTAACCGTCATGAGCAGAATAAATAAACGATCACTAACAAATATCAAAATAACTAAAAAATAAAACCATCAGATTATGAGATGTCTAACACAAGCGCATTGGCACACGGAGGCACCATGTGTCGACATACAGTAAAACCTCTCTAAGCGACCACCTCCAATGATCGACCACTCCCCTATATCGATCGCTTTATTTGGGTCCAAAAAGGATCGCCCATACAAAACCATTGTAACAATAAAAAAAAACTCCCTAAACCAACAACCTCCCTAAATGGACCGTTTAAGGTCGGTCCCATGGTTGGTCGATTTAGAGAGGTTTTACTGTAGTACGATGGCGGAAGCAGCAGGGGTGGAACATGATGACGCTAATTGGGATAGTGGATATGTGAATTATGGCACCCAGCTCAGTGGGAAGCCCACACTCAGGCCACCCTCAGGGCCGTAAGCAGGTGCACCTCCACCACACACTGTGAGACGCCTTATCAGAACACAAAACTTTATTCACACCATTAAGAGAGAACCCCCCAATCAGCACATCATATATTATAGATAAGACCAGCATGACCGGATGCGGTAGCCCGAACGGTAGAGCGCATGCCTCGCGTGTGGAAGGTCGGGAGTTCGGTTCCTGGTCGACTCAAACTAATGACTTAAAAAATTGATACTTGTCGTTTCCTAGCCTAGCACTCGGCATTAATAGGATAGGGCAAGGACTGGTTAGCTCAGTGTCCGGATGAGTGGGATATCAGGTCATGGTGCCAATGGCCTGATTTCCCAGTGGGGCAGCACTATAGAGTCGCCATGAGTGCACACTGTCACAAGTCGATACCCATCCTGATATGACCGTAGATGTTGCCAGGATGTAAAGCTCCAACAACCAACAAAGACCAGCATGTATTTCACATTATATGAGAATATAGCTCAGAATGGACATATCCATCCAGTGTAGAACACGTTTTTACTTTTAATTTTGTTTGGTTATATTAGTTGACTAAGCGGGGAAAATTAAAAATCACTCAACAAAAAACACTTCGGCGAAGAGTCCGATTTAATTACTCAACCAATGTTAAAACCAAATCAAGACAAACGTCACTCGAAACAATGCTTAGGACACCGATAATTGCTCTAAGGTCACCTAAGGTTATTGTCCCTACTCAGAGTACTCAAGTGGGAACCATTACATAATTGTCCGGTATAATCACTCACGATATACTCCTAATTAATACATGTTAATTAGCTTTGCATTGTGTATTAAAATCCCTAAAAGCTCTAAACTGAAATCAGCAATTCCAACTGTCATATATCTAGTAACACTGTTGTTGACATTACTATTGTGGCACACTTCCCAATAGTAGGCGAGAGCATTCTACCAACCCTCCACTCCCCTCCACTCCCCTCCACTCCCCTCCACTACCCCTCCCCTCCCATGGTTGCCAACATTGGAAAATGAAAAACCAGAAGATCTTAAGGGATGTTACATTGGGACGTCTGGGGGTACTCCCCCAGAAATTTGTTTACAAATAATTCGTAAGATTTATATAATATTACTATATTAATGGTCTTGCAGGGTTGCCAACATTTGAAAATGAAAAGATGGAAGATTGGCATACGGTGGTTGGGACATAAAATATATGCACGCCGTACGGCGAAACCATAAGGGTTGGCAGCACTGCCCTCCCCACCTGCTCCCTCAGCCATCCAACCCACTGCAGCCTCATCCCATAGCACCAGTATTGCTGCAGCTGCTGCTGTTAGTGGTGCTGTTGCTGGAGCAACGCGCTGGAACCAGTGATGCTGCTACAGTGAGATGTGAGGCGGGAATGTTGCCATAGCAACGCGCCGGCTGGCGGCGGGGATGCGCGGTTTTGACTTGTGGAGTGCACAGATTGAATGGATATTGCCATGACCGTTGGTTGTTGGAGTTTTGTGTCCTGGCAACATCTAAGGTCATATCAGGACGAGTACCGACTTGTGACAGTACAGACTCATGGTGACCTTATAGTCCTGCCCCACTGGGAGACCAAGCCACCAAAAAGCACCATGACCTGATATCCCACTCAGTCACATTATCCTGACACTGAGCCAACCAGTCCTTGCCCTATCCTAATAATGCTGAGCGCCTAGCTACTGAGCGATAAGTATAAATTTTTACGTCATTGGTTTGACTCGACCAGGGTTCGAACCCCGATCTACCAAAACGTGAGATGGACGCGAAACTCATTCGGCCATCCGGTCTGGTCCGTGACCAGAGATGCCAACATGGCGATGGCGTGAGATCTCCATAAAAATATAGCAAAATAACCTTAATATCCCGATATATTAGCGTGCTTTTTGGAGGGTGTTTACGCATATATTTTCGTTCAAATGCACCAGAAGGAAATATTTGCATCACTTTTTTACCAAATTTTCTGGGGGGAGGGACACCCTCTGTGTGAGGTTACTGCTGAAGTCTATAGTGTCAGAATTTAGATGTACGCACCAAAATGAATCTGGGATGTTCTCTCCAAATTAGCTATTTCAAGCAAAAACTAAAGGCTCTGTCACACCTCGCCGGATTGGGGAAACGGAAAGAAACCGAACAAAGTCCATTGATATCTGGCAAAGTCCGGTTTGTGTCCATTGCATATCCGTTGATATCCGGCCCGATCCGTTATAAGTCTTGAGCATGCACAAAACTTTAATGGATTACGGTTATTATCTGTTACCGTCCGTTACCCGTCCATTACATATCCATTATACGTCCGTTGCTGTGCGCTATAATTCTTTTTGTATATTGAATTGTCCGTTGATTGTTAGATCCGTTATCAACCGTTACCTCCATTACTGTCTGCTACCCATCCGTTACCGTCTGTTACCCGTCCATTACCGTCCGTTACATAATCGATTCATTTCAAGTCCGAATCACACCGGACTAGAATATTTTTATCCGGCTCTATCCGTTTCCTCAATCCGGCGAGGTGTGACAGGGGCTTAAGATAGATTACACCGATCAATCGCATATATTTATCTAGAAAGAATATCAGAAACTAAAAAGCATCAGACTATGAAACATAATACCTGCATATGCACTCTATACAAGTTATAACCAATAGCCTGCTACATCTGAGCTCCATGATGCAATCACTCTATCCATACATATTTGTAGCCATTCCAGGGCTAGTGTTCTAACCATTAGACTATCTGGGCTCCTTGATGCAAGCCAAGGAGGAAGCCATCGGTTATCCTCCGACTCACGGAACTGAGGAAGTCTGGGACACATCCACTCGAGTACCAAGGACTGCATGCAGAGATTCAAGGCCTGTTTGCAGACCACCTCTCTATATACACTGATGGTTCGAAAGACCAAAGCCGGGTAGCTGCTGCGGCAGTCTGCCGATGGGAAAAATTTGGCGTACGCTTGCCCGATCAGAGCTCGATTTTCACTGCGGAAGCCCGAGCACTCCTTCTCGCATTGGAGTGTATCGAGGTATCCAACCACACTAACTATGTTATGCACAGTGATTCGTTCTCTTGCCTTTTGATTTGTTGGCCCTGTGCCAACAATTCTACACTGCAGACAGTATGCATGACCTTTTTACTAAAGTAAAACAAGACATTTTTTTAGCCTTTTTGAGGGCAGCTGGACTGTACCACCTCATGTAGTTTACTAAATAAATTCTATCAATTATTAATAAAACTTTGCTTTTTCTATGGGAATTTGCTTCCCTTGACCACAAATATACGATTGTGAGCTTTCTAATTTAATGAGTGTCTATTGGCACATAATTGATTGTCTGCTTTTACATGTAAAAGTGATGTTTTGAACAAAAAACAAACATTTCTCACCATGAATATGGCCTATGCTGCCGACACGGCCTAAAGCAACCACCAATCAATCAAACAATCAACCTTGATGCAATCACTCTATCCATGCCTCTCTGTAACCATTCCAGGGCTAGTGACATAACCATTAGACTATCTGGGCTCCTTGATGCAATCACTCTATCCATGTCTTTCTGTCTATGCGCTGCCTTGCCTGAAAGGTCAGTGCAGACTACAACACATGTATTCTTGATATGAATATTCGCTATATGTTAACAAAATATTCAAATTCTTTAAGCTCTAACTGCATTAATCAGACCTAATAAAATAGCGCCATGAATACTTGGCGTAATACTAATAGTCGTGGACAGATCAGTCTCTACCTATTGGGTTGGAATTCAAATGGCGCATTCTGTTATATCAGGCAAGGAAGGGATAGGTGGAATGACATAGCGGTTATGGAATAGTCAAAGGCCTTCTAATTCCCTATTACAGTATAACCCCGTTAAACCAAACTTGAAGGGACCCTAGAAATGTGTTTGGATTAACCGATCATTGGTTTAACCGAGCTTTGGCTTCGACTTTGACTTTGCTTTGGCAAAAATGTGGGTGCATTATGAATGTAATATACAATGTATGTGGACACTTTGATTATTGTTTGCTTTTTTTTTTATGTATATACAGTATAACCCTGTTAAACCAAGCTCAATTAAACCAAATGATCGGTTAATCCAAACTTTTTTCGGCGGCCCGGCAAAATGCTACCATTTAATGATTTATTATATACAAAAGTCTCAGATGACCTTATAACCACCTGAAAGTTTGGTTTAACCCTACCGGAAGTGGCCTGGGGTCCGACAATTCTGTTTGGATTAACCGATACTTTGGATTAACTGACTTTGGTTTAACCAACTTTTTTATATGATAAATGGTAGTATTTTGCCGGGCCGCTGAAAAAAGTTTGGATTAACCGATCATTTTGTTTAACCGAGCTTGGTTTAACGGGGTTGTGCTGTACTTATTAGTCTAAGTAGGCTGTGTGATACTTTCCATTCAGTAATTATGGCAGTTTACAAGTCTCTATAATTAGTAACCCATGAATCTGCACATGTTTCAGTTATATGTTTTATAGAGAAAGCTGTATGTCCGCATAGTCAGAGCATGGCATCATCATATTTTAACTAGAGTGTCAGGGATGGAATTCGCCTTAACAATAATTAAAAACTGACTTCCAGTAATTTTTTTAAAAGCTAAGCATATGAGGGGAAATGACTCATATTTTTGTTGTTGCTTTGGATACATTTTGTGATTAATAGGTCGGGGTTGGGGGGTGCATTTCAATCGCGTTTTGTTTGTTTGTTTTTTTGTTTGTTGTTGTTTTACGTCCTAGCAACATCTAAGGTCATATCAGGACGGGTATTTCAATCGCAGACATTATGTGTGTTCCGAGTTATGTTAGTCCCTCAGGAAGAACTGAAGATGAGACCCAGTCTGCCGCGTAGCAGTTACAGGTTGGTTGATTGTTGTTTTAAGTCCGAGCAACATCTAAGGTCATATCAGGCAGGTACCGACTTGTGACAGTGCGCACTCAAAGCAACTTTATAGTACTGCCCGACTGGGAGACCAGCCAACCAGCGCAATGATTAGATTTCCTACAAAGTCACATTATCCTGATACTGATCTAACCAGTCCTTGCCATATCCTATTAATGCTGAGTACCAGGCTAGGTAGCGACAAGTATCAATTATATAAGTCATTGGTTTGACACGACTGGGATCCTAACTCCCCACCTTCCACATGGGAAGTCTGCGCTTTAGCAATTTGGCCACCGCATCTGGTCACGTAGCAGTCAAAGTTTACACGTAGCAGTTACAGTTTACAGGGTGGGGGGAGGTAGTGAATAGACCATGATACACAAAGTGGTACATTTTTTAATGCAAAATATTTTCCAAGAATTTCACTGCAAGCTATATAAAGGCCCTGTCACATTACGGCGTATGGCGGGAGCGTATTCAAAACCTACGTCGAAAATGGGAAAAAGCTGCACAGGATGACGTATCGTGACCTTTGGTGACCTCTCGGGTGTTTTTGAGATTATGCGGAACCTATGAGGAGCGTACGAGGAGCGTATGGGAGCGAACTGTGACATTTTTTGACAGTTTTGAGTGGCATGTGGAGCGTATGAGGAGCATATGAGGAGCGTATGAGGAGCGTATGTGAAGGGTATGCGAGACCTATGTTATCTCTCCTCGGTCGGCCAACTGGTGGCTCCTGGGGATATAGTGCGTCGCCTTTATATACCGAGACCATAGGTCGGGCATATGCGGGCATACGCTACTCATACGTTTTGCATATGCTACAAATACGCTCCCATACGCAACTCCCATACACCAGAGATACGCCCGTAACGCAAGTTGAGCGTATGAGTAGCATATGCCGGCGTACCCCTAGCTTATGCCGGCGTACCCCTAGCGTACGAGGAGCGTATGCCAGCGTATGAGTAGCGTATGAACCATATGCTCCCGTAGGTCAAGATGTTTTTAGCATGCACAAAAAAATTTGGACGGATGGATGGGAGAAAGTGTATGGCGGCGTACAACGGCATAGGCCGCCACATGACGGCCTATGCATAGCGTACGTGTAGCGTATGCGTAGCATACGGCGGCGTATGCCGACATATATGACGTAAAGCGCCTACGCCGCCGTACGCTCCCGCAAAAAACCCTAATGTGACAGCCCCTTTAGAGAAAAAAAGGAAAAAAAGTAAAGTTTGTTTTATTTAACAACGCCTCTAGAGCACTTGATTTTTATCATTAGCTAATGGACGTCAAAGATGGTCATTCTGACCTATTTCTTTGGAGGAAACCTACTGCCACCACGTAGGCTACTCTTTCCAATAAGCAGCAAGGGGTCTTATATATACACTTTCTCACAGACAGGATATCACATACCACAGCCTTTGATGAACCAGCTGTGGACTCGCTGGTTTCCTGTTCAAATTGGTCAGGGCTCAAATGTTGACCGAGTCAAATCAATGACTTATCAAATTAATACTTGTCGCAACCTAGTCTGGCACTCGCCATTACTAGAATAGGACAAGGAGCGGTTCGCTAAATATCAGGATAATGTGACTGAGTGGGATATCGTGTCAATTCAAATTTACTCTATGTTTATCTTTTTTCTTTCTACTAAATTTATTTAAGATATATAATGGGTCACTCTACTGAAAACTGGTCAGCATGGGATGGGATTTTAAAACATCAATAAAAAAACTTCCTACTTATTTCTTTCCTTATACTTTTCATATTCATGTTCAGATTTAATTAAATAAATAAGGGAAATAAAATAAACTGTGTGCAACTTTGGTCCTTTTAGCTATGAAGTGTTTTTGTACCAAAAAAAATCATTTTACAGTCAGCCATTTGTAACATGACATACGGGACATGGTTGAATCCTTATTAACATCTTGTATTGCATTGATATATCAAACAAAACAGTTCCAAATCAAAAAGAAAGTATTTATTAACATGCATGCATGCTTAAATTTAAAAAAAAACTGATGTCTTCCGAAATAACATTACAAATTTCCATCACACGTGTAACCAGTGGTGTCTGGATGCCACACAAATATTGTACACTAATTATTCAGTGAATAAAGCATGGCTAGGAATTACTTTTTTTTTATCAATATAAGCACTACATATTTCTGTATATTATGCCATGATTAATATGCTTCTAAGTATGATATTATTTAATTCTGATTAGATCTTTATTAAGCAGACTGTGTGGTGTCATAAACATGTGTTACATGTGTGACACACATGTTATACTGCCATACGACATAGCTTAATCATGGACTACACCTTTATTTGTTATCTCATCAATTTATATTTTACAGAGATGTAAAGGGGAGATTTCCAGCTTTCATTTGCAACCAAAAAATGTAAACAATTCAAATATTAGATTTTAACTCTCCATGAGACACTTCTGGCTAGTTTTCAGGAGAGTGACCTATATATATATATATATGTATATATAGTTATCTACAAAGATATGGCAGAAACTCAAAATCCTTGGACTATGCAACTTGAACGGCGCTGTTCTCCTGATTAAACGACGTGGCGAAACGTGAGCTGTTTCTTTCTACACATCACCGATGACATTTGCAAAATCGGTAATATTGACGAATTGTTTGTTCTATTCTGGCAATAATAAGCCTTGTATCTTTACAGTATTCCTCGAATTTAAGATTTTACACACAAATAATCAATGCTAAATGTCGGCTGCTCAACCAGATGACGCAATTCGGACATGCACCCTGATTTTCTAGCCCAGTTTAGCCAATAGACCATTTTCACTACCAATCTTCCCTCTGACGGCAGTAGAAGAACTAATATTCTGGGTAGAAGTTCAATCAAATATACGGCATGCTCTGTGAAAAAGGTTACCACAACCACCACCCTGCCCTCTGACGGCAGGAGAAGAACTAATATTCTGGGTAGAAGTTCAATCAAATATACGGCATGCTCTGTGAAAAAGGTTACCACAACCACCACCCTGCCCTCTGACGGCAGTAGAAGAACTAATATTCTGGGTAGAAGTTAACTCAAATATACGGCATGCTCTGTGAAAAAAGCCGTGTTTACACAGGGAATTGTGAAACGATCAAGACAAAGCGATTTATATGAAGCGTTTTAGAGGCGCGTTTACACGGACAGAGTTTGAAAGTGTTTTGGCGCCGGGAACCAGCAGCCTTAGTGGTCCGCCTGTAGCCGGCGAGCACTGCTATTTGTTTAGTTTACACTTGGCGATTGGACGCCGATGTAGCGGCTACGTTAATATCGCTTGGAATTTAAGGTTAATTTAATTAAATTTCATTATTTGAGTATGTAATTCTGTTAAATATGATCGCATTCAATAGACTTCGGCCTAATCGGTCCCTAACACTGCTGGGCACCAGCGATAGTTACAGCTGAGCTGGTAGCCGGCGAGCACTGCTATTTTACACTATCGCCGCCCGGGAACCAGCTGAATCGCTTCAAATAAACCACCTCGCGATGTGGTATAGATGAACCGTTTCATGTGAATCGATTCAGCCCTAAAACGCCACAGCGTTGCGTCTACACCGCAAATGTGAATTGATCTAGGCAAGGCGTTTTATATGTGGCGTTTTAAATCCCCCGTGTAAACAGGGCTAAAGGTTACCACAACCACCACCCTGCCCTCTGACGGCAGTAGAAGAACTAATATTCTGGGTAGAAGTTCAATCAAATATATATACGCCATGCTCTGTGGGAAAAGTTTCAAAGACGATTTCAACCACCACTACCCTTCCCTCTGACGGCAATATAAGAACTAATGTTATTGCTCGAAACTTACTCCGTCACTGTACAGCATATGCTGTGGAAATGGTCTTATAGAGAACTTCCACAATTAACTGGACATTTGATGGCAGTGGCAAGAACTAATGTCGTGTGTAACAAACAGCTCACTGTTCATGTTCTGTGAAACGGATATTTTGCACATTCCGTAATCAGCAAGGAAAATCACCTCAAAACAGCTTCCTCGCTGATCAGTGTGTTTTGTGCAGTGTGCGCTGCGTATCCCAACAGCTTCGTCACGGATCAGTGTGTTTTGTGAACAGTCTATGCTGGGCATCCCAACAGCTTTGTCTCTGATCAGTGTGTTTTGTACACAGTCTGCGCTGGGCATCCTAACAGCTTCATTGTGGATCAGTGTATTTTATACACAGTCTACACTGGGCATCCCAACCACTTCGTCGTGGATCAGTGTGATTTGTGCACAGTCTGCGCTGGGCATCTCAACAGCTTCATTGTGGATCAGTGTATTTTATACACAGTCTACACTGGGCATCCCAACCACTTCGTCGCGGATCAGTGTGATTTGTGCACAGTCTGCGCTGGGCATCTCAACAGCTTCGTTGTGGATCAGTGTATTTTATACACGGTCTACACTGGGCATCCCAACCACTTCGTCGCGGATCAGTGTGATTTATGCACAGTCTGCGCTGGGCATCTCAACAGCTTCATTGTGGATCAGTGTATTCTATACACGGTCTACACTGGGCATCTCAACAACTTCATTGTGGATCAGTGTATTCTATACACGGTCTACCTTGGGCATCCCAACCACTTCGTCGCGGATCAGTGTGATTTGTGCACAGTCTGTGCTGGGTATCTCAACAGCTTCATTGTGGATCAGTGTATTTTATACACAGTCTACACTGGGAAACCCAACCACTTCGTCGCGGATCAGCGTGATTTGTGCACAGTCTGCGCTGGGCATCTCAACAGCTTCATTGTGGATCAGTGTATTTTATACACAGTCTACACTGGGCATCCCAACCACTTTGTCACGGATCAGTGTTTTTTATTCAGTCTGCGCTGGGCATCTCAACAGCTTCACTGTGGATCAGTGTATTTTACACACAGTCTACACTGGGCATCCCAACCGCTTCGTCGCGGATCAGTGTGTTTTGTTCAGTCTGCGCTGGGCTCCACACAATTCGCCACAACGGTCTGCCTCCATGCTCCATTACGCTCAAATCGTCCAAATATCGCCCAGCATCGCCATGTTTCCCCCACACAAGCGGCCCTGGCCCAATGGGCAGTAGCCTTGGGAGGAGGTCAGAGAGCACCAACCCCTAGCTCATGGTGGCTCCGCTTGCTCTCTCCCAGCCCTCTCTCTCTCCCTCCCTCTCTTCCTCTCCATCCCTCTCCCTCTCTAAGTATTAGCGTGGCAGGCAATAGATTATCTGAAAAAGGATATTCTTGAATATTTGTTACTATGCAAGTAGTACTGTTCTGATCTTGCTGAATTTAAAGTCAGTATGCAGCATCAGTGTTTCATTGTGCATCATGTTTGTTTGTTTGCTTGTTTGTTATTTTACGTCCTAGCAACATCTAAGGTCATATCAGGACAGGTACCGACTTGTGACAGTGCGCACTCATGGCAACTTTATAGTGCTGTCCCTCTGGGAGACCAGGCCACCAGCACCATCCCTGATATCCCACTGAGTCACATTATCCTGAGACTGAGCCAATCAGTGCTTGCCCTATGCTAATAATGCCGAGCGCCTGGCTACGAAGCGACAAGTATCAATTTTTAAGTCATTGGTTTGACTCGATCAGGGTTCGAACCCACAAATTCATGGGTTCAGATCCCCCGATCTCCCAAAACAGGAGACGGACACTCAACTCACTCGGCCATCCCGTCTGGTCTGTACATCATGTTGCATCATTATGTACCAGTATGTATCAGGTACATGGTATGCAGGTATTGCAACACCTCAGGGAGTTAGACGCCCCTGCCCTGCAGAGTTGTAAACCACTGTCTTGTGGTACAGGTTCTTGACAGAACCGAAGGCTACGGGAGCAAACCCTAAACAGAAAACCATGTCACTGTGGCAGCATTAAGGGCGGTTGATGTATGGAACTCCCAACATCTCCCGACCAGCCACTGCAGGACAAATACTTTTGCGCCTGTCTGGACATGTTCTTGCCGGTGTGAAACCTCTATTTGCTCCCCGAGAGAGTGCCGCTGGTAACTTGCAAAAGCCAGCAGCACTTCAACACTTTTGCAGGCAGCTTTCATGAAATGACTCATGGACATCACTCTCACAGCAGAGAGCTAAATGGAGAGCAGCAGTCAAGTAATGAAAGCAGTCTTTGTCGCATCGCGACTGACAGCATGATGATGATGATGTATCAGTATAGATCAGTATGCATCAGGTGTCATTTTTCAGCGTGTATCATTGTTATGTATCGGTGTGTATCACTGTGTAGCAATAAGTAGCAAAAAAAGACTGGAACTTAGGCCTTGACTCTGGTGCTACTTAGTAGGTTCTGGCAGAAACCATGACGAATTTCTGAGAAAACGAAGATATTCCCCCATATGATTAGAGCGCTATCAGGAAATCACAGAAAAAAATGCCAGAAGTCATGTTTTAACTGTCCTTATTGTGACTGTATTATCCCCCATGCTTAACACTTTCTTGTTTTGGTTTCACGTTCTAGCAACATCTGGGGTCATATAAGAATTTGATTCGGACTAACCAACTGCTGTTAAATATATTGGCATTTTGTGAACATAAATCGATGAAGATTAAAAATCGCATAAATTCATGAAAACGTGGAGATCTTTCATCCCTGAATAATCACCAGGCGCGGTGGCCGAATCAGTAGAGCGCAGGTCTCGCGTACAGGAGATCGGGAGTTCCGTTCCCGATCGAGTCAAACGAATGGCCTATAAAATTGATACTTGTCGCTTCCTAGCCTGGCGGTCGGCATTAATAGGATAGGGCAAGGACTGGTTTGGCTCAATGCCAGGATAATGTGATTGAGTGGGATATCGCATCATGGTGCCAGCAGCATGATTTCCCAGTGGGGCAACACTATAAAGTCACCATTAGTGTACACTGTCACAAGTCGATACCTGTCCCTGATATGACCTTAAATGTTGCCAGGACATAAAACTCCCAAACCAACCATCCCATAATAATCTGTTAAAGGAGCTCCTCCAAGTATATTGTGGTAGGGGACGACTGGAAGCTGCATAAAACAGTGACTTCCGGCTAGCCTGGTACAGCTTGTACTGCACTAACCCGCTCACAGATTGTCATACCTTGTGAATTTACCATGGATCTTGAACTTGCAGCAAATGGAAGGATTCTTACCTGGAAGAAAAAGAAGACACTATTAGTAATAACAGAGACAGTCAACGTATAAAAACATGAAGTTAGGTTTTTTGGTCGGGTAAATGAATTTAATTGAATCCTCCGGTGCGACTGACGCTGGTCTACATCCGATGGAGGCGAGGAGGGAAGGTGGAGCCACCAGTACAGTGTTGGTCTTACGGAGTATAACAAAATAATAATAATAATTAACCCTTACGTATCTTTATACTCGCATAATTCGTTATAAATACATCACATATCTTTTGTTAAATGTTAGTGCCGTGGCACTGATCTTCTGACCGGAAGTGTTACGCGTATCTATATAGGTATTTACACAACTTTTTTACATGGTTAAAATAGCAAATTGAAGTGTGAAGTAAATTTTGAAATTAAAGTGTCAGTGGATGAGTGAGTGAGTGAGTGAGTGAGTGAGTGAGTGAGTGAATGGGTGAGTGAGTGAGTGAGTGAGTGCGTGATCGAGTGAGTGACTGAGTGAATGAGCGAGTGAGTGGGTGGGTGAGTGAGTGAGTGAGTGAGTGAGTGAGTGAGTGAGTGAGTGAGTGAGTGAGTGAGTGAGTGAGTGAGTGAGTGAGCGAGTGTGCGTGGTGGAAATCCTATATAACACCTTTACAACAGAGCATCCTGCACAGTGGGCAGGTTGGTGGAAATCGCATATTCACAGCATTATATTGGGAAATGTTGAGTGTAAAAATATGTGCAAAACCGGTAGTACAACCTTGCACATGCGCATAAACCACATGCACATGCACATGCGCATGCACATGCGCATAAGACTGAACCATCACAGTCGCATATTGAACCATCACAGTCGCACCCTGGCCCAGCCTTACAAAAGACAAATCAAAGACGAAAAAAGAAAGACTCTTTAACCAGATACAGTGGTCGAGTCAGTAAGAATGCTAGTTTCCTGTGCAGAAGGTCGGGGTTTGTGTCCCATGACATGAGTATTTAAATGAGATGACTTACAGGATTGGTACTTGTCACTACCTACCCTGGCACTCTGCAATACTAGGATAGGGTGAGGACTGGTTAAATCAGTATCAGGGTAATCTGCCTGAGTGGGATATTGGGTCATGGCGCCAGCAGCCTGATCTCCCAGTCGGGCAGCACTATAAAGTGTGCACTGTCACAAGTCAATATCCATGCCCTATCCTAGTAATGCCAAGCGAGATGCTAGCTAGTGACAAGTATCAATTTAGTAAATCATTGGTTTGACTTGACCGGGTTTGACTCCCAACCTTCCGCACTAGAATTAGAAACCTGACACACCAGGTGATTGATGGCAATGTTAGTAACACCAAGTGATTGACGGCAATGTTAGTAACACCAAGTGAGTGATGGTTCTGTCAGTAACACCGGGTGAGTGATGGCTCTGTTAGTAACACCAGGTGAGTGATGGCTCTGTTAGTAACACCAAGTGAGTGATGGTTCTATCAGTAACACCAGATGAGTGATGGCTCTGTTAGTAACACCGGGTGAGTGATGGCTATGTTAGTAACACCGGATGACTGATGGCTCTGGTAGTAAAACCAGGTGAGTGATGGATATGGTAGTAACACCAGGTGAGTGATGGTTCTGTTAGTAAGACCAAGTGAGTGATGATTTTGTTAGTAACACCAGGTAAGTTCTGGCTACGTTAGTAACACCGGGGAAGTGCTGTCTCTGTTAGTAGCACTGGGTGAGTGAGTTCTGGCTTTGTTAGTAACACCGGGTGAGTGCTGCTACGTTTGAAACACCGGGTGAGTGATGGCTGTTAGTAACACTGGGTGAATGCGTGATGGCTTTGTTAGTAACACCGGGTGAGTGCTGGTTGTTAGTAAGACTGGGTGAGTGCTAGTACTGCTACGTTAGTAACACCACCTACTGGTGAGGGTGTGGCCTCCTGGGTAAGAACCCTGGGGGGAGGAGGGGAAGCCCTGTAAGTAGGACCATGGAGGCCAAATCCCACTGGCTCACCACGGCTCGCGTACGCACTATAGTGCACAGGGTCACACATCCACGGTCGAAAGTATTAAAGCTGCATAGTCCGATGAAGTATCAAATTTGTTAAGCTAAAACAATTATCTAGATTAGATTCCACATACTGATGCACTTATTAAACATTTGTTTCTGCATAGAAGGGAATACCGAGTCTATTTAATAAAAACATGTTACCGCGCAAGCCTTTGGTGTGAGAGTTTTGGCGTGGTTGCCAAAGCTAATTTTACCTCAAAAGTTTACCTTTAAAATAAAAATGACTTCGAACTAAAGTAAGGTAGACTAATAAAAATCAATCTAATATATTTATCTCAGAAAAATGACAGAAATAATTCAAAAACCATCGGAGTAGGCAATTTTAACATAATGGAATTAACAGCGGGTGTGTTACTGTGGGTAGCACTGAACACTGCAACCTAGTCATCTCCACTAGGTTTATAGCGCTGCATACTAATATACCTCATATTACTCTTAATGTCAAACACCCATTTGCCATTCATTTGGCCCTTCACTGGAGTCCATTTACTGATTTTTGTTTTCTTTCTATTTTTTTGTTATTGTTGCAGGGTTTTGGGGGTTCTTAAAGGAATGGTTTCAATTTTTTTTTTTTTTAAAGAAATTAGATTATATATATACACAAACCTCACTAGCATATCTGCTAAGTGTTGACAATAGTTATATACATACACCTCGCATCATTAAATCTAAATGATTCCATATTAAAGTTGTATAATCGGACGAAATCATCAAATGTTCTAACCCAAAACACTTATTTAGATTTGATTCTACATACCCAATCTGTATACTTGTGCACATTTGTTGCTGCCTAGCAGGGAATACTAAGTCTATTTAATATAACCGTTACTGTTGAAGCTTATAGTGTCAGCATTTCTGTGTGCACGCCAACATTAATTTGGCAAGTTTTCACTTCAAATATCTCCAAAGTTATCTAATTAAAATAAAAGTTCCTTCAATGTAAAGTAATGTAGATTATAATGATCAACTTAATATATTTATCTTAAAGAAAAAGAGAAACTCAAAACTATCGGACTATGCAACTTTAAATTTCTCTCTCTTTTTCTTTCTGTCTTTCTGTCTTTCTTTCTTTCTTTCTTTCTTTCTTTCTTTCTTTCTTTCTTTCCTGCTTTCTTTCGTCCTGCTTTCTTTCGTTCCTGCTTTCTTTCCTACGTTCTTTTTGGCTTCCTTTCTTTATTTTCTTTCTCTCTTTCTTTCTTTCTTTCTTTCTTTCTTTCTTTCATTCTTTCTTCAGTTTCTTGCTGTTTGTTGCTTTTTCTTACTTTTTCTTCCTACATTCTTTGTGGCTTTCTATTTCTTTCTCTTCCTTTTTGGCTTCCTTCCTTACTTTCTTTCATGCTTGCTTCCCTGCTTCATCATTTTCTTTCTTTCTTTTAAATCTCTATGTTTTCAAGTGTATGACAACAAACTGAAATGACGACTGTTCTCATATCCATCCAACATTTTGTGTCTGTCGACGCTCGCCCGTGGGATGCATACGAGCGTGGTGTATGTAATCTCAGGCCTCACCGAGGAGGATCCTGGTTCTTGAAAAAAAAACACCCAAAAAAACCCACAATGAGGTCTTGCAAAGACTGGGCCAGAGCGCCCTGCCCCCAGTCATCAACGACTGTCGACTAGACAGCTGACACTAGCTAGCTAGCCAGTCACACACATATATATGTGACACTGGCCTCGTTCTAAGACTGTCTAGCTAGCTTTATGTATATAGCTAGCTAGCTATATATATATAATCTATAATATCTATATATCTACAATACCTTCAATATCTATAAATCTATATACCTATATATATAGAGAATGTATCATCAATTATGCGTATATAAATAGGCGGAGTATTATTATTGCTATGAGTTGTTATTCGCAAAATACATTCTGTCCAATCGTTGCCTTGCCTGGATTTGCCCCGGGTTGCCACAGGTAGCACCGCCAACGGCCACTTCCGTTGGGGCCCGCACCAGGTCAAGTCACTTTCCCATTGGATATGAAACTTTTACCGGTAAGCCTGTTATTATGCTAGCCAAGACGCACAATAAAAGTGTCTGACCCATCACTCGTCAGTCTCTCTCGGTTTGTTAAAGTTGCATAGTCCAATGCTTTTGAATTTCTGACATTTTCTGAGATAAATACATTATGCTAATCATTATAGTCTATATTAGTTTAGTTTGAAGTAATTTATATTTTAAATGGCTAACTTTGGAGATATTTGACGTCAAAACATGCTAAATTAATTTTGGCAAGCATGCCAAAACTCTGGCACCATAGACTTCAGTAGTAACAGGTTCTATTAAATTGAGTTATTACAACCTTTTATGAAGCAAAGCATGCTTGATAAGTGCACCAGTATCAATGGTGAAGACGTAGAATTATGTCTATATAAGTGTTTTGGTTTTGAAAATTTGATGTTTTCATCGGACTATGCAACTTTAATGCCAAGTACACACCTACCGTTTACGATTCGCGCACTAAAACTCGCGACTCGACCTGACACGCTTAAAACTGAAAACGGGCCGATTCATTTTTCGAATCGCGAATCGCAATCGTAAGGAAGCAGTTTTAGCCCTAAAAGTGAGCTTTACGTCGTGAATCGCAATCGGTAGGTGTGCTAGGGGAGTGCACACCTCACGACTTTTGGGTAGTTTTTGATCGTATACGGTAGGTGGGTGCGGAAAAACGGTAGGTGTGTACCTAGCATTACATAGCCATACTTTATATATATATCTATATATTTATATATCTCTATTATCTATATTTTCTATAATATCCTCATATGATATATATATCTAAACATATATATCTATATATATAGATACATCTCATTCTTGGGTTTACAGCCACCGGTGTGGCGACATTACCTCGAGGTGCATGCTTATTGCGGGTTTGATGACGGGAGGCTCTCCGCCGTCATGACCCTATCGGGCCTGCCTGCCTCGCCCCGGGCATGCGCACTGCAGATGCTGCTTGCTCCTCTGACAGCTGGCCGGCCATGCTGAGGGCATGGCGCCGGCAGTTCTCAGCGAGCAGCTCAGCGAGGCTGAACCGGTCACGGTCACAAGCCTGAGCTGCTCACTCTATAGAGTAAGAGTCGTACCCAGGGTCGCCAACATTAGCAAATGAAAACACAGAAGATCTGAAGGGATGTTATATTTGGAGGTCTCGAGGTACTCCTCCATAATCGTTTTAAACAAATGATCTGTAAGATTTATATAATATTACTATATTAATGGTATTGCAGGGTTGCCAACATTGGAAAATGAAAAAACGGAAAATAGGTGTACGGTGATGATGGGACATAAAATATTTTACACCTTACGCCGAGACCACAAGGGTTCGCAACCTGGTCTTACCTACAATTCATTGCTACACCAGGCCAACAACCATAAGCTGGTCCCAAGTTCATATATACTGCTCACTGCTATACCAGGCCAACAACCCTAAACTGGTCCCAGGTTATTACCTACCGCTCATTGCTATACCAGGCCAACAACCATAAGCTGGTCCCAGGTTCATACCTACCATTCACTGCTATACCAGGCCAACAACCATAAACTGATCACAGGTTCATACCTAGCGCTCACTGCTATACCAGGCCAACAATCATAAACTGGTCAAATGTTCATACCTACCATTCACAGCTATACCAGGCCAATAACCACAAACTGGTCCCAGGTTCATACCTAGCGCTCACTGCTATACCAGGCCAACAATCATAAACCGGTCCCATGTTCATACCTACCATTCACAGCTATACCAGGCCAATAACCATAAACTGGTCCCACGTTCATACCTAGCGCTCACTGCTATACCAGGCCAACAATCATAAACTGGTCCCATGTTCATACCTACAATTCACAGCTATACCAGGCCAATAACCATAAACTGGTCCCAGGTTCATACCTAGGGCTCACTGCTATAACAGGCCAATAACCATGAACTGGTCCCAGGTTCATACCTATCACTCTCTGCTATACCAGGCCCACAACCATAAACTGATCCCAGGTTATTACCTACCGCTATCTGCTATACCAGGCCAACAACCATAAACTGGTCCCAGTGTAAAATATTCCGATAATAACGCATTAGTGGGGGAATGCAAATGTTCTACTTATGAAAAAGGTATATAGGGCCAGGTGCATAGATGTGTTTATGTAGTTGCTGGTGGTACTTTACTCATTGTAAATAGACATTGTGGTGCTATTAGGATAGTGTGTAAGGGGCACTTGGAGCTCTACCCACTACCCCCTCCCCCCTCTGTTAGTCACGGATCACTACACAACAGCTCAGGGCAGGTGGTGACCAAAGGAGCCACGCCGCTTGGTGGTGGTGGGCAGATCACTGTAACCATGGGGACCGTAAATGCTTCATTCTCATTGGGAGAATGTGCTCAGGTGATATGCCATACTGGATCCATGTACCATATAAGAATACACCTGAGGGCTTAGCTCTCTCTCTTCTTTCACTCTTTATACTCTTCCTTTCTCTTTTTGCCTGTATTGATTTCACCATAGCCTGCCTACACAACCACAGATTCCAGCCGTGAACTTTATACCAGGTTATTAGTAATATTACCTACCGCTCTCTGCTATACCAGGCCAACAACCATAAACTTGTCTCAGGTTATTACCTACCGCTCTCTGCTATACCAGGCCAACAACCATAAACTGGTCCCAGGTTATTACCTACCACTCTCTGCTATACCAGGCCAACAACCATAAACTGGTCCCTGGTTATTACCTACCGCTCTCTGCTACACCAGGCCAACAACCATAAACTGCTCCCAGGTTCATACCTACCGCTCTCTGCTAAACCAGGCCCACAACCATAAACTTGTCCCAGGTTATTAACTACCGCTCTCTGCTATACCAGGCTAAACTACCATAAGCTGGTTCCAGGTTCATACCTACTATTCATTGCTATACCAGGCCCACAACCATAAGTTGGTCCCAAGTTCATACCGCCCGCTCATTGCTATACCAGACCCACAACCATAAGTTGGTCCCAGGTTCATATATACCGCTCATACAGTTATACAAAGTAAAGAGTTAGCTAGTAGATAACGATAGATGCTATTTTATTTACTTGTATTATTAAATTAATCTGCCATCGCGTATTTTCTGAGTAAGACTTACATCACAATGAATTCTCCATGTCAATTCATATCAGAAATCGATAACGTAATAGTCCCCATGGAGTCGGTTTCAAAGCACCCGGCACCGCACCGCGCATGAGCGACCGGAAGCGTGACATTGACATTATCGTCTGCTTCAACAAATTTAATGTTCAGCATTGGCACTAAGTAAATGTGTGGTTTCAATAAATGTTGTCTGGCACGAGTAGAATTCCTAAAGTATTGTATTTCTCAGACAAAAACTGTTTTCATTCAGAAACATAGGAACTAGCAGGCATCAGTTATCTTTTCAGTTCCAGCAGTATTTTAGTGTCAAATGACGAGTGCCGCTTTGTAATTTTATGCACCACTGGAAGTCATCCATTTAAAAAGAAAAAAATGAAAAGAAAAAGATTGTGGTGGTTTTTTAAAATGTTCTGACTACATATTCTGACTACTATTTGAATGTCCTCTGCGATCTACGTTATAGTATCACACTTCTCTTCTGACCAATTTTAATTAAGTAATTAATTAATTAATTAGATATTCATGTTACTCATAGATGTAGAATGAGAGGCTGAAAATGAAATAACCCTTTTCCCTGGTTCATGTCGAGTGAGCTGCACCCTGTTAGAGAGCATGGTTGGTGGTGGTGGGAAATAATGCTTACAGCAGCAGCTTTGTCTCCCCCCACCCCCCTCTGCATCCGCCGGTAGCAAACGCTGTGTATACATATAAGCTGTATTCACACGGGCGAGTTAAAACGCCTCACGTAAAACCAGTTGCCTAGATCGATTTACATTTGCCGTGTGAACGCGACCTGAGGCATTTTATGCCTGAATCTATTTACATGAATCGTTTTCTGTAAAACGCTTCGCGAGGTGGTCTACAGGAAACGATCTACCCTGAATCGTTTTATCTTGTCCGTGTGAACACAACCGTTTTATATGAAGCGATTTATGACATCACACGCATGCGCAGTCGAGACCTTAGTTTGTTGACTTTCCGGTCGATCAAAAGCGCATATTATATAATTTGGTCTATGAACCGGATAGAGGTCCACATATTTTTTTTTCATCATTTATTTATAGGTTTTCACTGCCCAGCAGAAGTCTTTACAGTTCCAAAATAATATGATTCAGTCTATACATATCTAGGTCGAACACACACTCTCTCGTGCCGACGTCAACTAACCGAAACTGGCGCTGTTTAGTATCGACTTGCTCATGCGCTGATATCGATTTCCGGCCCAAGTACTGCCCGTGTGAACGGGCGTCTAAATCGATTTATATAATTCGCCTTGTCTAAATCGATTGAAACTTTTCCCGTGTGAACACGGCTATAGTTGTGGGTAATATTGTGAGTAGCAGCTCACTGCTGCAACAGGCTCTGCGGAAAGGTCTCAGAGGATTTCCACCACTGACCTGCCCTCTGATGGCAGTGGCAGGAACTACTGTGGAGGAGCAGCTCACTCGACATGATCCAGAGAAAAGGGTTATTTCAGCCTCTCATTCTATATCTATGAGTAACATGAATATCTAATTAATTAATTAAAATTGGTCATAAGAGAAATGTCATACATCACAGACACCGACATTCAAATGGTGGTTTTAAAATGATGTGGATACAATGAGTCCTGATATGACCTTAGATGTTGCCGGACATAATACTCCAACAACCAAATCAACCATGAGACCAGTGTTGACAGCTCCTAAATGACACGCCTGTAGCCGTCAAGCCGGTGTTGTGTGTTCATTTAGGTAACCTTGTTTGTTTGTTGTGTTACGTCCTAGCAACATGTAAGGTCATATCAGGATGGATACCGACTTGTGACAGTGCGCACTCATGGCAACTTTATAGTGCTGACCCACTGGGAAATCAGGCTGCCAGCACCATGACCCACTATCCCACCCAGTCACATTATCCTGACACTGAGCTAACCTATCCTTTCCCTATCCTATTAATGCCGAGCACCAGGCTAGGAAGCGACGAGTATCAATTTTATATGTCATTGATTTGACTCGACCGGGAACCGAACTTCCCGACCTTCCGCATGCGAGGACCGCGCTCTACCGATTAGGCCACTGCGCCCGGTGCCACTGGAGAAATATGTACACTGACGACGGAGTAATTGAGTTGCCAATTACTGCCGCAAGTAGCCGTTGTACTAATTACCGCGCCCTGCACTACCACCAGGCTGGTTCTGCACACGTGGGAGCGGACAGTGGTTGGTCTGTTGGTGAGAGTGGAGGGAATGGGGGCGGGAGGGGGGGGGGGGGAGGGCTTGGGATTGTTGGTGTTGTTTGTTGAGGTTTTACATCCTGGTAACATATGAGGAGCTCAGACGCAAAACCCTGTAAATTGCAAGCGTCAAAATTGAGTCAACCCCTCAAAAAGGTTAATTTTTTACATTCCTATTTATTTGTTCATTGCTCAATAACCTTTTCATCACAAGCAAAGGGGAATTATTGAGAATTAAAATTACCTTCATGTGAAAATCTTTTATTTAAAAATGTGCTCTACCGATTCCCCCACCGCGTCCGGTAATCTATATCAAGGTATTTAATTTGGTATACGATAGACATATATTTACAACTAAATCAAATCATGCCAAACCAAAAAACACCATGTTTCATTCAGTGTTAAAGGCAAATTCTTTTCAAGTAAATACAATTTTATTTTAATGTGACTCTCTTGAAAAGTAAACAAGATACTTTCCTGGGTTTTTTGTGTGCTAATCTGCATTTATCTAGCACTGTGTGATTAACCGTAATTAACTGCCCAGTTTAAAGATCTAAAAATGACTCCCCGTACCTACTGATAGTGATACATTTCTACGTTGGTAATTTGGAGCTAGATTTGTTAATAAACCGCGCCACATCTCGCATTTCGTCGACGTTCTCAGCACGCACATATCCGATCCTGTGTCTTATGCAGAGTAATCGCTATTTGGCCGTCCCATCTCTCGTTCTCTCGGTCTCAGAATTTCATACTCGCTCCTCAGCTCAACCCGCCAGTAATCGGGTGATGGAACCTGGGGCTAGTCATCTATTGCTCCAACCTACGCAACCTCAGCTCCTACGGTGGTGCCACCTCCTGCTTCTGCACATTAACCTTATTCACTTACCCCCGAAATGTGTTATATTCATATGTGTACGAATAGCCTGTCTCAAAAGGTGCTAAGCAATATGGGACAAAACTTTGTCCATTGTAACGATCAACATACTATCTGCTTATGCCTTTTCTCAGGATAAACTGATTTGGTTTTTACATGGTGTTTCATAATCCCAATAGAATACATATTGATTTGAAGCAAATGTCCTTGTGTTTCAGTGTCACCATTTGTGTGTTGTTTTGTGTCAATCGTTACAATGGACAAAAAAAAAAGAAGAGTTATCACCTTTTGAGACAGGCTTATATATGCACACAATATATAGTATAGTTATTCGAATCTTACCTGGGTACAGATGATGGATAACTGTTGTTTTCCTGAGGTACAAGCCTCGGATAGTCGTGGGCTAGGGAGAAGGAAGCACATCCGGGTCCAGCAATCTTTACCTACTTATTCAGGATAAAAATGATGTTAACTTCTATGGATACTTCAATGTTTTGGTTTTGGCACAAGCAAATGTAATAGTCATGGCAGGGTTGGATGGGTGGGCCCTATCCCACGACTATCCGAGGCTTGTACCTCGGGAAAACAACAGTTATCCATCATCTGTACCCAGGTAAGATTTGTATAATGATACTATTTTACCTCAGTACTATGCCTCTGGCTACTCGTAGCGCAGGGAGACCTTTACATAACCTCATTTTTATCCTTTCTTATTTCTTATTTCTTTTGTACACCTGTTGAGTTTAAACAACATACAATATTTACTTCCCACCTTCTTGTTAGTTGGTGAGCAAGCGAGTCACTAGGCCGCTTGACTTCTCTAGTCATTTGTCGTAATGTTTTGCAAATGATCTAGCTGTCTTCCAGCCATGGCCCCTCTCGTTGAATGGGATGCATAACGTCCAATATTGCCGCCTGCCTCCTAAAGCACTTTAATGGTCCATCTTGCGAGTGTGTCTCTCGAGATAACATTATGCAGCTTAATAAAGCTAATCAACAGCTGTCTGGAATTCCTTATTCCTTTTGTCTTGGATATATACATCCTAATACTACACAGATACGTCGGTCATCAGGAAAACTATTCACAGGCACCTTGGACAGTGGGTCCCCTATGCGGTTCGATTTTAGTCATTTGTCTAAATCGAACGTATCCTCTTTGCTATCCCACTCCAATCCATTTAGAGACAAAGTTACTATTGTCTGTCCTCTATGGCCCGTCACTAGCAGTAAAAATACTGCTAACTTAAATCCTAATTATTTAATAAATAAATGTTTATTACTAGGCCATGCCTTGAACAAATTAAATACCACCGTCACGTCCCAAAATCTATTATATTTTGGTTTTGGTGGGTTTCTTTCGTAAACCGATCTTAAAAACCAATGTCTTTCTGGCCACTCTGCTAATACTGCTGAATGGAGGGAATATATAATAAAAATTATTATCCCAAACCAAAGAAAAAACATCCACTCACCAAGCATCTGGCTCTGGATGCCAAGATACATATTTGGAAATATTTTTGTTGTTCCTTGACGCAAACAAATCCACTTGTGGTTTTCCCCATTCAAGACAAATGCAGCCTCAGACAACTGCCCTCCCCCACCCCCCAACACACACACACTTTCCATTAAATTAAACTTGAAAGCGCAGGCGCTGCGATACACGGAAGGAACCTGTCCTGAAACCGGACGCGGTGGCCTAATCGGTAGAGCGCGGACCTCGCGCGCAGAAGGTCGGGAGTTCGGTTCCTGGTCGAGTCAAACCAATGACTTTCAAATTGATACTATTCGCTTCCTAGCCTGGCACTCGGCATTAATAGGATAGGGCATGGACTGGTTAGCTCGGTGTCAGGATAATGTGACTGACTGGGATATCAGGTCATGGTGCCAGTGGCCTGATTTCCCAGTGGGGCAGCACTATAAAGTCGCCATGAGTGCACACTGTCACAAGTCGGTACCCATCCTGATATGACCTTACATGTTGCTGGGACGTAAAACAACAACAAACAAAAACACCTGTCTTGAATCTGGGACAAATGCGTTCACCCCAGTCCGGCTTTCCCAAGGAACTGCGCAGGCCCGCGTGTATTCATGCGCTACAGAATCTGCCTCCTGTCATTTTAATTATTGCCTTCAAACATTCAGCGGAAAGGCGTCCACAGAAACTATGGTAATAGTAGCAACAGGCCGGGGAGGGGGGGGCGGGGGGGGGTGCTGTGAACTGCTGCGCTAGACAATGTAGCTTTTTGTTTGGTTTTAGTTTTGATGATCGCGTGGTTCGGGGACGGCTGTCTATATTTCTGCATGGCAATGAGTGACATGACAATGTGGATGGGTTGGGGGTGGAGGCTGCGCTTAGTGTGTCCCGAATCCAGGTCGTCGTCAAAGATCTGCCCTTCTTCCAACAGAGCTCTAGTCAGCAGTGGATGGCTCAGTCTGCTTGGTCGCAGAAATGAGCTGTCAACACATTGGTGCTGTCACACTGTGCTGTCAACACAGGGTTTACTCATCATGGTCATAGATCAGTATGCGTGGTCCCAGCAATGCACTGTCAACACATTGGTGAAGTCACAATGTGGTGTCAACACATTGTCTACTCACCATGGTCTGTATTGTTACAGCAATGCACTGTCAACACATTGGTGAAGTCACACTGTGCTTTAAACACATTGTCTACTTACCATGGTCTGTATCGTTACAGCAATGCACTGTCACATTGGTGAAGTGGCACTGTGCTTTAAACACATTGTCTACTCACCATGGTATGTATTGTTACAGCAATGCACTGTCACATTGATGAAGTCACCCTGTGCTTTAAACACATTGTCTACTCACCATGGTCTGTATCATTACAGCAAAGCACTGTCACATTGGTGAAGTCACACTGTGCTTTAAACACATTGTCTACTCACCATGGTCTGTATTGTTACAGCAATGCACTGTCACATTGATGAAGTTACACTGTGCTTTAAACACATTGTCTACTCACCATGGTATGTATCGTTACAGCAATGCACTGTCACATTGGTGAAGTCACACTGTGCTTTAAACACATTGTCTACTCACCATGGTATGTATCGTTACAGTAATGCACTGTCACATTGGTGAAGTCACACTCTGCTTTAAACACATTGTCTACTCAGCATGGTGTGTATTGTTACAGCAATGCACTGTCACATCGGTGAAGTCACACTCTGCTTTAAACACATTATCTACTCACCATGGTGTGTATTGTTACAGCAATGCACTGTCAACACATTGGTGCTGTCACTGTGCTGTAATGCCTCTAATTACCCGGACCCGGCCCTCTCACCACTCAGAACACAACTTCGACAAATGTGACGGTCGTCTGGTAGACTGATATTGTAGCGAGGGGCAGGTGTAGGTAGAAGGTCGGCTGACGAGGTCTTCTTTGAACCTTGGAACGTCTCGGGCCACCATGTCATGCACAAATACACACACATTGCCGCTCTGACAGCGGATGAGGTATGTCGTGGGAGTGATGAAAATGGGAAATATTGCTCCTCGAGCGGGACTCGAACCCACATCTCTTTGCATTCCAGGCCAGTGTGCTAACCATTACACCACCTAGGCTCCCTGATATCAACACACTACCCATGCCTACCTGTCTATGTGGTTACTTGCCTGAGAGGTCAGTGCAGTCTACTACACTCGTCCCCCTGGAATTGTAAGTCTTTTAATACTTACAATTACATACATACAGGCAATGCACTTACACATACATACACAGGGTAGGTTGAACAACCATACAGCGCATAGCTTGTACAGGATCATGGTCACGGCAAGCAGTGTCATGGGGGTGATGAAAATAGGAAATATTGCACCTCGAGCGGGACTCAAACCCACATCTCTTTGCATTCCAGGCCAGGGTGCTAACCAGTGCACCACCTAGGCTCCCTGATATCAACACACTACCCATGCCTACCTGTCTATGTGGTTACTTGCCTGAGAGGTCAGTGCAGCCTACTACAGATATATACATGTGTAGTCTCTGGCAGGTCTATGCTAAGTCGCTGACAAGTCTATCTAGTTTCTGTGACACAAGTCTGACAAGCCTCTGACAAGCCTCTTATAATAACAGGGATGCTCGCCCGCGTTGAGCACCCCATGCTACTACAATACTCTTCCCCTTCATATCACCTGTGATGCAGTCGTATTAAACCAATAGTATCAACTATCTAACCAACACTAACCAATACTAAGGAAGAAAGGAAGGCAAGTCACACAGATAGACAGTGAGGGTGTTGTGCTTTAATCAAATTAGTGACACCAACACCTGCTCACCTACCAGTGACCCATCAGCCTAACACCTCACCTTCTACTGTCCACACTATGTCTCATTATTAACTTAGACTGTATACAGTGCCTACAGCCCATGGGACAGGAGTCCTATGGCTGTGTATACACTCAATTTGAATAGGTGAATTTGGCTAGCATCAGACAGAGTGTCTGGGGTTCCTGCCCAAGAGTAGGTCTGTCTCACTCAAGAGCCAGGAGTAGAGTAATCCCTCTCCAGAGTGTCTGGAGAAGCTTCTTGAATAATTAATTAGAATGAGACTTGTGTGGCCATGATAGGCCAAGGGGGGTCAGGTGACCGGATCTCCCGTAAATTTGGATGTACAATTTGGGTGTCACACCGTTCAACAGTAACAGGATCTATTCAATCATAAATTAACTTAGTATTCCTTCTATTTAGCAATGAATGTCTGCTGATTTCATCGGCATCTTTTCTTTTTTGGGGGTAAACTTTCTATTCATTTCTTTATTCAATGCTGAGGTACTGGTCAACTTGGGTCATTTACACTATTTAATTTTTTCTTTTTCATGCTGTCGGTCGTAATGTGACAAAGACTGCTTATATTTCTTAACCACGGCTATTTCGTGTGGTTGTGCATTTCATAAAAGCTGCTTGCAAAGTGTTGAAGTGCTGCTGGCTTTTGCAAGTTACTAGCAGCACTCTCTCGGGGAGCAAATAGAGGTCTCACACCGGCAAGAACATGTCAAGACAGGTGCAAACTATTTGTCCCTGCAGTGGCTGGCCGGGAGATGTTGGGAGTTCCATTCATCACTGCCCTTAATGCTGCCACAGAAGCATGGTTTTCTGTTAGGGTTTGCTCCCTTAGCCTTTGATTCTATCAAAACCATATACCACAAGGCAGTGGTTTATAACTTTGCAAGGCAGGGGCGTCATATTCCCTGAAGTATTTTAGCAGATAGGTACTGCAATACCCGCATAACGTATTTAATTACAAGACCAATTTTAAGATAATAAGATATTGTTATTATATTCAGCTAATTAGGAGTTTGTGTTATATCTAATCAATACATAATTCAGTGCATGCTTTTAATACAGGTGGTGCTTAAGTTAGTTTTCTAGGCAGGGTTATGTCAGAATAGTCTGGGTTTAGGTATAATCCAAATTTAGCTAATTAAGTGGTTGCGATCTACCTAGTTAGTAGCAAGCTTTCAGAGTGTGCATTAGAATAGGACAGTCTGGATTTTGATAAAACGCTAAGTGATGTATGGGAGATCAAATCTGGGCAGGTATTTTGGTTCCGAATCTGTTATGCTTTCCTCGGTTGTATGCAGCTTTAAGAGTACTGTCTGAAGGTTGTATACAGTAAACCCTCTCTAACCGACCACCTCCACAAATCGACCACTCCTCTATATTGATCGCTTTATTTGGGTCCCAAACAATCGCCCATACAATACCATTGTAATGATATTCTACAAATCGACCACCTCCCTCTTCTGTATATCGACCATTTTATTTGGTCCCAAAGTGATATTTGAATTCTCTAAAGCGATGGATCTGCTATGACATCTGCATATCTATCTTCATATGCTGTGACATCTACATATCTGTGTTCATCTGTTGCAACATCTACATATATCTATGTTTATCTATCGTACCATCTGCATATCTGTGTTCATCTGCTGTGGTATCTGCATATCTGTGTTCATCTGCTGTGGTATCTGCATATCTGTGTTCATCTGCTGTGGTATTTGTATATATCTGTGTTCATCTGCTGCAGCGTCTGCATATATGTGTTTATCTATCATACCATCTGCATATCTGTGTTCATCTGCTGTGGTATCTGCATATCTGTGTTCATCTGCTCTGATATCTGCATATCTGTGTTCATCTGCTGTGGTATCTGCATATCTGTGTTCATCTGCTGTGGTATTTGAATATCTGTGTTCATCTGCTGTGGTATCTGCATATCTGTGTTCATCTGCTGTGGTATCTGCATATCTGTGTTCATCTGCTGTGGTATTTTTATATCTGTGTTCATCTGCTGCATCATCTGCATATCTGTGTTTATCTATCATACCATCTGCATATCTGTCTCCATCTGCTGTGGTATCTGCATATCTGTGTTCATCTGCTGTGGTATTTGCATATCTGTGTTCATCTGCTGTGGTATCTGCATATCTGCATATCTGTGTTCATCTACTGTGGTATCTCCATATCTGTGTTCATCTGCTGTGGTATTTGTATGTGTTGATCTGCTGCAGCATCTGCATATCTGTGTGTTTCTATCATGTCTTCTGCATATCTGTGTTTATCTGTCATGCCACCTCCCAAAATGGACCATTTAAAGTCGGTCTCATGGCTGGTCGATTTAGAAAGATTTTCCTGTATTTGGAAACCAAGTCTTCCAGTGGGAGTTATTTAGGGCCCAATCTAAATCTGTGTCTCCGAAGATAAGCTGAGACTATTCGTGTCAGTCAGCAAGCACTCACAGGCCCTCTTCACTGATACAATCTAGGAAAGTAACATAAACTAGTGACCAAAACACTCAAGACATTAATTGGGTTCCTCTAAGAGGTGGCCCTGACCCGTATAAAGGGTCATAGCTGTCTACTTATCAATCAATCAATGGGTGCCGTCTTCTCGAAGAAGGTTGGCTGCAATGGACCTCCATCTCTTCCTGTCATTCGTTCCTCTCACACATTCCGCATAGCTCATTGCTGTCCACTCAGTGATGTTGTCCATCCATGTTGTTCTCCTTCTCCCTCTTGGTCTTTTCCCTTCTATCTTCCCTTCCAGTATTCTTCTCTGTGATTCCTGGTGTCATATCATGTGGCCAAAGTATTAAATTTTTCTGTTTTTGATCGTTTGTATTATCTGTCTCTTTATTTTCATTCTTGTTAGGACCTCCACGTTGCTTATCATTGCTGTCCATGTCTACTTATAGAAGTGAATTATTAACAGGTTTTCACTCCATTGCGATAGGAGAGTAACAGGAAGCCCCTTTAGGAAAGGAACAGAAATCCTGCTTTGATTGAGTGTTTTCCAGAGTCACCGCCCTCTCCACCAAGTAGTACACATCAACATTCTACTCGTGTTTATATAAAATGGAGTCCAGGGAGCGGGACGTAGCTCAGGCAGTAGAGTGTCCACCTGTGATGGTGTGGGTCATCCGATCGATCCTGCTCAGTGGACCCATAAATTTGCAGATTAGGCTATTTTCCATCCCAACCAATGGTGTACAACTGGTTCATCAAAGGATGTGGTATGTGCTGTCCTGTTTGTGGAGAAAGTGCATATAAAAGACCCCTTGCTGCTTATGTGGCGGCAGTGGGTTTCCTCCAAAGAAATATGTCATAATGACCATATGTTTGATGTTCAATAGCCGATGATAAAAATCAATGCGCTCTAGAGGCGTCGTTAAATAAAACAAGTTTCATGAAGGGGTCTAAATTTTATTAGACGATTAAAGTCATACTTTACCAACACTCCCTTAACACTGTTGTATGTTTTGTACAACTGTGAAAATGTTGACAACTTTTGACGGCCTCTAAGGAACAGGATGGAAGGTGTGTGTGGGGTTGGGGATGGGTGGGGTGGGGGGGGCCGTTCTAGGAAAGTTTAATACCGACCCCCCTTCTAGAAGAAAACCAATACCAATCAGAATGATTCATCGCAAACAAGAGGCACTTTGCGCCTCCCAGATCCACACAGGCATTTTGAGCGAAATTATATTTTATTCTTACGTGGAATAATATGGAATCAATCCATCTAAAGCATCCGGTGCTATGAGAATAATGGCAAAGGGTGAGTATTACCAGTAATCTAGATAATTGCTTCATTTATCCTAACGGCCGCTTAGTCCAAACAGAAAGACATATTTGTTTCTCAGAAATATTTGATCAGAATTTGGGATTGGCGGGCAGGTTTTTATTGGAATCTTTCTCTGGTTCAAGAAATTTGGGCCACTGGTACCTTTTAAAAAATCTTAGATTTAGTTTAAAGATATATCTGTTACATAATTACCGATACAATTTCGCATAGCCGTTGTATTTTTTTTTTTTTTTTTTTTTTTTTTTGTAAGTATAGTTTATTCATTGAATAAAGTCTTTTGTCAGCGCCGTGGCACTGGTCTTCCAGCCATGTGACAATACAGTTATTTATAATATATGCAGCTAGCCCAAATCAGCTGAAATAACAATATCAAACATTCAAAGACTTACATATGGTATAGTTTGACAATTCACATACAAAAATAGCAGTTATATGTTGTATTCCTAAACACTTGATACATACATGTGTATTGATTAGACCTTTACATTATGGAGTGGTTAGGTGCATAGTTTTCCTTCATAGGTTTGTATGCCTACTATGTTGTGAATTGCAAAACTATCATGTTGTTGGAGTTAGCATTTTGAGATGGAGTGAGTGTTAGTAGAATGGTTTGTTTATTCTGTTAGATAGAGTGTGGCTAGCTTATAGGGTTATGCTTAAAAGGTTAATACCTCAGGTGTGTTTTTTGACTATATGAAGTAGTTTGAGTAAGTAGGTTGTTAGTAATGATGGGATAAACAATGCTTGGAGGATTGTATGTTTCAGTCATTTAGTAGTCTAGTACAGACTTTATTAGTGCCTATGTTTGTACAAAGACCCTATAATACCAAGACAGCTCACTCAGCCTGTACTGTGTAATCAAAATGATCAAACCCACCACTTGGTGCGCTGGCTGTTCCCCCGGCTGAACAGATGCCACAATATATGCACGAATGTATATATGAATGTGAAAGCTGTGTGATGATGGCGACGAGGACGACGATGATGTGTGCCTGTTCATAGCAATCCGATATTGATGTGTATTCACGCTTACCCGCCTCATGCATGATATAACCGTAAGGTTTTACATGTGAAACACCAACCAGCAGCTGGGTCGATCAAACGCACCACAAGGTGGCACCGCAAAATTTACATCACATGGGAGAGATAGGGAGTGAGCCGTCCCAGTACCATAGGGCCCCCGGTCTATAGCAATACTACCAGACTGACACACCTTTCCGAATTTGCTGGGCAAATAATTTGTACGGTGGATAACTTGGTTGGTTGGCAGCAGGCAAAGGAGCGCGTGGGGTGGTGGGGGTTGTTAGAAAGAAAAACCCCAATACACACACAAAAAAAGCTGCAGTGTGGTGAGAGTTTTATTCACCCGACTTTTCTTCAAATGAGTTATGATGAAAAAAAAGGGTTGGGTAGGAGACCAAATTGATGCCTGAAAAACAAATGTTTGTTCGTAGCTTTTTTTTTGTTTGGCCGTAATTAATCATTTTTGAAAAAGTCAATGATTTGGTTAATTTATTGATCCGGGTCCCCCCCCCCCTCCCCCACCCCACCACCTCCAACACCACTCACTTATCACTGTGTCGCCACTGGTTCGGATGGACAGTATGCACCCATGTCTTTTAATCGTGGTTTCCTGAGAACTGTTGCCAATTTGTAGAGGGGGGAACAGGTGCAATTGCCTATGATCAAAGGAAAGGCCATTTGTGGGTATCTGTGAGAAAACCTGACAAAAGAGGCACCCAAGACAGCAAGCACCCCAACAGCCCCCCCCCCCCCACCCCCACCCTCAAAGCCTTGGCACTGCCATTGAAGAAGCTATGTTCGGGGAGGTGAGCAAGACAAACTGAGCGACTGTGAGTAATTATTTTGAGACGGTATTCTTGGTAGGAATGGATCTCTCGAAGATTTATACTGCCTATAACGGACTCTTTCATAGTTAAAATATTACACGCCATTTGAACAATGCCTCGTAATGAATCCACCAAGCCATACTGATCCATCCAAACAATTACACATCACCACGAAGATTACTTACTGCTCACATTTATTTAATTGTTATCCCATTTGTCTTCACCTGTAGCGTTTTATTATTATTCGGGGCCTTATATTTCGGCGATAAAATTAGAGATCTGCAGGCCTATGTTTACTTGTTGGGGTTTTAAGGGATGGAAGGGAGGGGGAGGGGAGGGGAGAGGAAGAGGGGAGAGGAAGGGGGGGGAAGGGGAAGGGAAGGGGAATGGGAGGGGAAGGGGAGGGGAAGCGGAAGGGAAGGGAAGGGGGGGAAGGAAAGGGGAGGGAAGGGAAGGGGGGGAAGGGGAGGGTGGAAAGGGGAGGGGAAGGGGAAGGGGAGGGAAGGGGAAGGGGAGGGAGGGGAAGGGGAGGGGAAGGGAGAGGAAGGGGAAGGGGAGGGGAGAGGAAGGGGAGGGGAAGGGAAGGGGAGGGGAAGGGGAGGGGAAGGGAAGGGAAGGGGAAGGGAAGGGAAGTGGAAGGGAAGGGGGGGAAGAGAATGGGAGGGGAAGGGAAGAGGGAGAAATGGGAAGGGAGGGGGAGGGGAGGGGAAAAGGGAGGGGGGTGAGGGGAGGGGGAGGGGAGGGGAGGGGAGGGGGGAAGGGAATGCGAGGGGGAAAGGGGGAGGGGAAGGGAATGCGAGGGGGAAAGGGGAGGGGAAGTGAAGGGGGGACCGGAAGGGGAGGGGAAAGGGGCGGGGAGGGGGGGAGGGGGGAGGGGAAGGGAAGGGGAGGGGAAAAGGGGAGGGGAAGGGGAGCAGGAGGGGAAGGGGAAGGGGGAGCGGGAGGGGAAGGGGAAGGGGGTGGGAGAGGGGGAGGATAGGGGAAGGGGATGGGATGGGAAGGGGAGGGGAGGGGATGGGAAGGGGAGGGGGAGGGGAATGGGAGAGGAGAGGAAGGGCAGGGGCAGGGGAGGGGAGGGGAGGGGACGGGTGGGGAGGGGAGGGGATGGAAGGGGAAGGGGGGACGGGGAAATGGGAGGGGGAGGGGGGAAGGGGATGGAAGGGGAGGGGAAGATGAAGGGAGGGGAGGGGGGGAACTGAAATAGATGCCAGGTGAGAGTGCAATAAAGAAGGGTTATTCAACAGCGACCCCGTGGGTGTGTGGCAAAAGTTACACCCGCTGGCATTGGTCTGAAGTGAACGAGGTAGTGTGGCAAGTGTAGGATGTGGCGTGGAGTGTGGCAACAGTTACAGCTCATCATCATCTCATTATCACCATCATCATCACCGCCACCATTATCACCATCATCAATCCCTTAAGCACAAGGGTAGTTTAATAATAACTAAAATCAATAAAATAGATCAAATAGATCAAATAGATCAAAAGGATCAAATAGATCAAATGAATAAAATAAATAAGGGACAGGACGGATAACTTTGATGATTTTGACCAGACTTAATCAACGAGAAATATGGCCATACCACTTCAGTTTGCATTTCTTTACGATTGTCGGGAGATCTTTGCGTGGTCCAATTGCCTGCTAGATTTTGGCGTGGACTTCCTCGTTAGCAACATGGACATTGTATGAAATGTGTAATATCTTGTGATAGCACCTCATTTCCATGGTTTGTATTCTTCTTTGGACCTGTGATGTGAGGGGAGAATCCGTGAATCCATAATTCATAGGCATACAGGAAGATGGATGTGACTAGGGAGAGCATCAGTCGTATCTTGGAGCTGAAAGAATTACTCTTGTCAAATCAAACTGGTTTCAGACTTTCCCAATGCTGCTGTTGACTGAGCTATCCTAGAGAGGTGCACCTGCTGCCATTGGTTGGCAATGTATAATATAACGTGGGGTGTGGCAAGAGTTATATCCACTGCTATTGGTTGGATGACGTGGCAGGAAGTGTGGCAACAGTTACGCCTGCTACCATTGGTTGGCTGTGTATGACGTGGTGTAGAATGTAGCAACAGTTACGCCTGCTACCATTGTTTAGCTGTGTATGACATGGTGTAGAATGTGGCAACAGTTTTGATTGCTTCCATTATTCGACAGTGTATGTTGTTGCGGGGAGTGTGGCAACAGCTATGCCTGCTACCATTTCTTGTATGTGTATGGCATGGTGTAGAAGGACACACAACCAACCAGTGGTCCACAACTGGTCCATCAAAGGCTGTGGTATGTGCTGTCCTGTCTGTGGGAAAGTGCATATAAAAGACCCCTTGCTGCTTATCGGAAAGAGTAGCCTATGTGGCAACAGCAGGTTTCCTCCAAAGAAATATGTCAGAATGACCATATATGTTTGACGTCCAATAGCCGATGATAAGACATTCAATGTGCTCTAGAGGCATCGTTAAATTAAACAAGCTTTACTGTTTGTTGGTGTACAATGTGGCAACATTTATGCCTTCTGGCATTATTTGACAGCGTATGATGTGGCAGGAGTGTGGCAACAGTGATGCCTGCTACCATTGGCTGGCTGTGTATGAGGTGGTGTAGAATCTGGCAACAGCTACGCCCACAGCAATTGTTTGGCAGTGTATGACGTAGCGTGGCTTGGAGTGGATTTATGCCTGCTGCCATTGGTCAGCAGTGTATGACGTACTGGGTAGTGTGGCAACAGTTACACCTGCTGCCATTGGTTGGCTGTGTATGACGTGGTGTACAATGTGGCAACAGTAAACCTGCTGTTTGGGAGTGTATGATGTAGCGTGACTTGGAGTGGAGTGTGGCAAGAGTTATGCCTGCTGTCAATGGTCAGCAGTGTATGATGTACTGTGTAGTGTGGGAAAAGTTACGCTTGCTGCCATTGGCAGCAGGTGTAACAGAGTATGATGTGGCATGGAGTGTGGCAACAGTTACACCTTCTGCCATTGTTTGGCAGTGTGGGATGTGGCATCGAGTGTGGCAACAGTTACGCCTGCTGCCATTGGTTGGCAGTGTATGACGTAGTGTGCAGAGTGGAGTTTGGCAACAGTTATGCCTGCTCCTATTGGTCAGTAGTATGTCACGTGACGTAGGCTCCCAGCACGGCGCAGGCCCAGACCCAGTCTCAGGGCTTGTGAGGGGTGAAGAGATGGTAAACCAGACATGGTTCCTTAATTACTCACCTGGTTACGATAGCAACCAAGTTGCCTAAGGCAAATCTTTCTATGTATAAAAAATATATACAAAACCTATAACCAAAAGAACTACCCAACACAATAAAACGACTATAAAACTGCTGTTTACAGGGAGTAAGCTTGCACCTTTTGGCAAAGATCTATGCTTTCCTATTCCTTGATGAGTTTTTACTAGCTTAGTACACTGTGATAGGCTGGTGCCTGTATATTTAGCAAAGCTTAGTGTTGTTTGTATATATATTTCCAACATATGTGAGGCTTGATATCTTTGGATTGTTGCTTCTCCCTAATACTTCCTTATGCGATGTTAAAATTGTTGTTGGTGAGATGAGAATGGGAAATATTGTGCCTAGAGTGGGACTCGAACCCACATCTCTTTGAATTCCCGGCCATTGTGCTAACCATTACACCACCTAGGCTCCCTGATATCACCACACTACCCACGCCTACCTGTCTATGTGGTTACTTGCCTGAGAGATCAGTGAAGACTACTACACTCGTCCCCCTGGAATTGTAAGTCTTTTAATGCTTACAATTACATACATACAGGCAATGCACTCAATTCCGCACATATTCATCCTCAATTCCACATATATTCATCCTCAATTCCACACATATTCATCCTCAATTCCACACATATTCATCCTCAATTCCGCACACATTCATCCTCAATTCCCAGGGTCCGTACACATGTGAAGATATGGAATTCAAGGCTATTTCAAAGCTTTTCAGGGCTGTTTCTGATAGGAATCCAAGACTATTTTCATTTGGATTATAGCAAAAACAACCTAGGCGAAATGGCGATTTCAGACTAATTTACATCAGTAGGACAGGTTAGTGAGATTCAAGCCTTTTCAAGACTAATTATCAAAAAATAGATTTAAAGTCAAGGCTTTTCAAGGCTTTGGAATGGGGCAAATGAAGTTCAAGACTCAAGACTTCCCAGACCCCGTACGGAGCCTGAATTCCACATATATTTATTCTCAATTCCACATATATTCTTTCTCAATTCCACACATATTCATCTTCAATGCCATGCACTAGACACCTTTCGTGGAGAGTGAACAAAAGTGTTACACTCATCATCATCATCATCATGCTGTCAGTCGCGATGCGACAAACGGCTTTCATTACTTGACTGCTGCTCTCCATTTAGCTCTCTGCTGTGAGAGTGATGTTTTGTGCGGTTGTACATTTCATGAAAGCTGCCTGCAAAAGTGTTGAAGTGCTGCTGGCTTTTGCAAGTTACCAGTGGCACTCTCTCGGGGAGCAAATAGAGGTTTCACACCGGCAAGAACATCTCCAGACAGGCGCAAACTATTTGTCCCTGCAGTGGCTGGTCGGGAGATGTTGGGAGTTCCATACATCAACCGCCCTTGTTGCTGCCACAGTGACATGGTTTTCTGTTCAGGGTTTGCTCCCTTAGCCTTTGGTTCTGTCAAGAACCTGTACCACAAGGCAGTGGTTTACAACTCTGCAGGGCAGGGGCGTCAAACTCCCTGAGGTATTGCAATACCTGCATACCTGCATGAGTGAGATGTGAGCCTCCGATAGCTACAGGCAAGCTAGATAAAAGATTCACTTGGTACTTGTAGTACACGGCTGAAGGACAATGTAGTGTAAATACAGGCGAAAATAGCTTTAGTATGGAACAGGAACTAGAAACTGTGGCTCCAGTATCAAAAAGCTACCCATATAGGCACAGAGTTGGTGAAATGGGCGAGAATGCAAAAAGACAAGATGGTGGCGCTAGAACTTTTAAATTTTATTAAACTAGATATTTTATTATATTTTTCAACTCAAAGGTAACGGGTAAATATGAAGACATCTACAAAGAATAAATGTTGCTTCTTAGATTGTGAAATTAGGCTCTCATTTCATTAACCCGCTTTTCGACCATTTTTATATAGGGCTGGCATTCTCCCGTGTACTGCGAGTAGCGGGTGAATCCTTTATCTACAGGCAAGCCAGGCCAGGCCCTTCAGCGTGAGCCAGGGGCGTTCTAGGGGTACCCTCAGTTTAGTCACAGCTGGAGGGGGGTCATGTACTCAATCAATTCAAGCATGTGTTACACGTTTGCGCATGGCTGTGAAGTGTGTACTTACAGGTGAGGTGTGAACATACGTCTGTGCCGGAAGGTAAGGGAGAGCAGCAGGGTGTGTGTATGACTGTGAGTGTACGACTGTGTGTGTGTGTGTGTCTGAGTAGGTGTGTGCCTGAGTGTCTGAGTGTATGCGTGTGAGTGTGTGTGTGTGTGAGTGTGTGTACCTGAGAGTGTGTGTGTCTGAGAGTGTGTGTGTCTGAGTGTGTGTGTCTGAGTGTGTGTGTCTGAGTAGGTGTGTATGAATGTGTGTATGAGTGTGTGTTTATAAAATGTGGGTATGAGGGTGTGGGTATGAGTATATGTGTATGAGTGTATGTGTGAGTGTGTATGTGTGTATGTTCTGAGTAGGTGTCTGTGTCTGAGTAGGTATGTGTGTCTGAGTGTGTGTGTCTGAGAGTGTGTGTGTCTGAGTCTGAGTGTGTGTGTGTCTGAGTGTGTGCCTGAGTAGGTGTGTATCAATGATTGTATGAGTGGGTGTTTATGAATGGGTGTATGAGGGTGTGTGTATGAGTATATGCGTATGAGTGTATGCATGAGTGTGTGTATGAGTGTGTCTGATTTGTGTGTGTATGAGTGTGTGTGTCTGATTTGTGTGTGTGAGTGTGTGTATGTGTGTGTACGAATGTGTGTGTAGGACTATGAGTATATGAATGTGTGTATGAGTGTATGTGTATGAATGTGTGTATGTGTGTGTGTATGAGTGTGTGTATAAGTGTATGAGTATGTGTGTATGAGTGTATATAGTGTGTGTATAAGTGAGTGTGTATGTATGAGGTTATGTATGAGTGTGTGTATATGACTGTGTGTGTTGTGTGTATGGAGTTGTGCTAATCTTGGGTGTATTTGTGTGGTGGGTGTGGTGTGGGGGCGGCGTTTGTTATTGGGGGTCTTACGTACTAGCAACATCTAAAGTCATATCGGGACAGCCACTGATTTGTGATGGTGCGCACTTATGGCGTCTTTATAGTGCTGCCCAACTGGGAGACCAGATTTCTCACCCAGTCACAAATTCCTGATACTGAGCCAACCATTCCTTGCCCTCTCCTAATAATCTCACAGATATATGGGTAAACCTAGATAAAAGATTCACCCGGTACTTGTAGTACATGGGTGAACGACAACGTAGTCTAAATACGGGCGAAAATAGCTTTAGTATATGGAACATGAAGTAGAAACTGTGGTTCCATGATCAAATGGCTACATATATTGTCACAGATTTGGTGAAATGGCAGAGAATGCAAAAAGACAAGATGGCGGCCAGAGAACGCCGTCGATTTCACTTTTAAATTGCATTAAAGTATATGTTTTATTATATTTTCCAACTCAAAAGTAGCGGGTAAATATGAAGACATCTACAAAGAATAAATGTTGCTTCTTAGATTGTGAAATTAGGCTCTCATTTCATTAACCCACTTTTTCAACCGTTTTTATATAGGGTTGGTATTCACCCGTGTACTGCGAGTACCAGGTGAATCCTTTATCTCGGGTAAACCTTGTCTGTTAATTCGAGGCGGTTTGGTATTAAGGTGGTTTGGTTTTGGGTTTTTTAAATTATAACCAATTTAAAACACCCCACTACAACAACAACGATAATTTGTTTCCTTTCAGGCAGAAGTTTGGTTTTTATTGCTTGTTAGGGCTTCACATCCTAACAACATCTAAGGTCATATAAGGATGGGTACCGACTTGTTAAAGTGCGCACTCATGGCAATTTGATAATGCTTCTCTCCACTGGAAGACTGGGCGGGCCACTAGTTCTATGACCCAATATCCTACTCAGTCACATTATTCTGATACCGAACAAACCGGTGCTCGAGACAGAGGATTCCAGTTGCATAACCCGTTGGTTTTGATACGAATACTACTGTAGAGCAAACAAGTTTTCTACACCCGTATCCAAGTTAGATATGTAGGATCAAATCTAGGTGAGTTTTTTGTTTAAAAGATATGTTGATTTGATCGGATTGAGCAGCTTTATTCCCAGTTCTATGTTAAAAACACTCTCTGGACTTGTCGTCTGTAACGAATTTTTATGCTTCAGGAAAAAATTCCAGTTATATATAATATATATAATTGAAATATATATATATACACATATAAATATATAATATGTGTAGACTTACCGTAATCGTCAAACTGCATACATTAATTAACTAATAACGCGCCTGGTAATTCTCACCTGAAAGAAACAATGTGTAAACAATTAATTCAAAATCATATATATATAACTATTATAAGCCAAGTACTACTGGCACTGCATTGGAATCCTACGTCCTAGTTTCATGTAAGGGCATCGCTGGTTGTTGAAGTTTTATGTCCTGGCAATATCAAAGGTCATATCAGGACGGGTACCAACTTGTGACAGTGCACACTCATGGCAACTTTATAGTGCTGCCCCATTGGGAAATCAGGCCATTGGCACCATGACCCAATATTCTACTCAGTCACATTATCCTGACACTGAGTTAACCAGTCCTTGCGCTATCCTATTAATGCCGAACGCCAGGCCAGGAAGCGACAAGCATCAATTTTATAAGTCATCGGTTTGACTTGACCGGGAACCGACCTCCCGATCTCCCGCACGCGAGACCCGCGCTCTACCTATTCGGTCACCGCGCATCATGGCACCAAATTGTGACAGTGTGAACTCAGGTCAGCTTTATAGTCTGCCCCACGCAGCAGCACCATCGCACTAAATCACATTACCCAGCTAGTGATACTGAGCTATGTCCATTACATAGACAAGGATCAACAAGCATGATAATAAACCAGGATAATACAGGGTAATTGCATAATTGATAAATGAGCCTGCCTCAAAAGGTGATAACTCTTCTTTTTTTTGTGTCCATTGTAACAATTGACAAAAAAACAGCACAGAAACGGTTACACTGAAAACACAAGGACATTTGCTTCAAATAAATATGTATTCTATTGGGATTATGAAACACCATGTAAAAAACAAATCAGTTTATCCTGAGCAAATGCATAAGCAGATAGTACGTTGATCGTTACAATGGACAAAGTGTTGTCCCATATTGCTTAGCACCTTTTGAGACAGTCTCAAATATGCGTACAAGTGTTTATACATTACATCAAGAACAGAGAATGAGCTTTAAACCTGTTGTTGGGTTGTGTAAGTGGAATGGCTTACCTCCCATGATACACAAGATGGCGCTTAGGTTCCGGTAAAACCAGCATGACACTCCAATGACCATCTTACTTACGTACGTCTTAGGTCTTCGTTTTACTCCGCTGATAAAGAGACCCTCTCAAGGCTTTTTTGCGGTTAATTGAGATGACGAATTGGGTGGCCCAGTTCTATCAGCTTACCTGCGATACCTTCGTCAGTGTGACTGACCTGTATTGATTCCATTAAAATTTCAGCGACATCAGGCAGCCGAGGTGGTGTAATAGTTAGCACACTAGCTCAGAATGCAAGACACGTGGGTTTGAGTCCCGCTCTAGGCGCAATATTTCCCATTTTCATCACTCCCATAACAATACAGTAAAACCTATCTAAATCGACCAACCGTGGGATCGACTTTAAATGGTCCATTTAGGATGGTGGTCGGTTTACAGAGTCTTTTTAATTATTACAATGGTATTGTATGGGCGATCGTTTGGGACCCAAATAAAGCGATCGATATATATAAATATGCCTACTGTGCAGGTGGTCGGTTAGAGAGGTGTGGTGGGATGTGGTCTGGTGTGGTGATGCGGTGTGGTGCGGTGTGGTGTGGTTCAGTGTGATATGACGTGGTGTTGTGTTGTCTTGCATTGTGTGGTGGTGTGTGGTGTGATATGTCGTGGTGTTGTGTTGTCTTGCATTGTGTGTTGTGGTGTGGTGTGGTGTGGTGTGGTGTGGTGTGGTGTGATGTGATGTGATGTGATGTGATGTCATGTGATGTCATGTGATGTCATGTGAGGTTATGTCATGGGAGCGATGCAAATGGAAAATATTGCACCTAGAGCAAGACTCAAACCCACATTTTTGCCATTCCAGGGCTGGCATCCTAGCTATTAGGCTATCTAGGCTTCCTGGTGCAATCACCCTAGCCATGCCTACCTGTCTATGTGGCTCCTTGTCTGAGAGGTCATGGCAGACTACAGTACTACACTTGTAGTAGGTATTCTTTATCGCAACCGGGAACGCTGTGCCTTGAAGGACAATGTTCCTATTGCCAGGACTGTGTATTTCGGGGTTATACCTCCCCCCCCCCCCCCACACACACAGACTATACTTCCTTTAAAAAAAGAGATCATTCTCTAGAAACTAGCCCTTAATATGAACACATACAATTTTCAAACTAAAACACTCGCCTATATTTGATCTTACACATCCAAAAGACGCTGGTGCATTTTATGACACATCTATTTCAGAATGGAAGGAATAGTAGGTAAATTAAATTTCTTAAAAACCTCCAAGTTATACAACCTATGATATTCTTACAACAAATAAATTGAAATTTGTATCTAGACTCAGAAATGTCCCCATATGTACATACATATGTAAGCATTTCACGTGCATATGCATATGCATATGGCCACATGACGCGCGATGTTAAAGTTATATAATAGTGACTCCATAAATAGACTTTGCCGAATTTGTTCCTATTCAATTAAAATATACCCATAGATATCCTTATTTGTAATAACAAAATTACTAAACTAAAATAGAGCAGATTACACTGACTAACCTAATAGGGTTCCTGTTTAGTTGGTTGGTTGTTGGAGTTTTACGTCCTGGCAATATCTATGGTCATATCAGGATGGGCACCGACTTGTGACAGTGTGCACTCATGGCCATTTTATAGTGTTGCCCCACTCGGAGACCAGGCTGCCAGCACCAAGATCTGATATTCCACTCAGTCACATTATCCTGACACTGAGACAACCAGTAGGTGTCCTATCCTAATTATGCTGAGCGCCTGGCTAGGAAGTGAAAAGTATGAATTTTATAACTCATTGGTTTGACTCGACCTGGAACCGAACTCCCGACCTTCCGCATGCGAGGCCCGCGGTCTAACGAATATGCCACCTCGCCTGGTGTGTTAATAAGTATGTGCAGCCATTGTTATACACATACTTTACACCACATAATGGCTATGATATACAGTAAAACCTCTCTAAATCGACCGACCATGGGACCGACTTTAAGTGGTCCATTTAAGGAGGTGGTCGGTTTAGAGAGGTATAATATCCTTACAGTGGTATTTATGGGACCAAAATAAAGCGATTGATATATGGGAGTGGTCGATCTGTGGAGGGGTCGGTATAGAGGTTTTACTGTATATAAGAGTGTGGTTTTCCTAGTTTTACTTTCCTGGGATATCAGGTCATGGTGCTGGCTAGATAAAAGATTCACCCGGTACTTATCGTACACGGGTGAACGACAATGTAGTCTAAATACGGGCGAAAATAGCGTTAGTATGGAACATGAAGTAGAAACTATGGCTCCAATATCAGATGGCTACTCATATAGGCACAGAGTTGGTGAAATGGGAGAGAATGCAAAAAGACAAGATGGCAGCCACAGAACGCCGTCGATTTCACTTTTAAATATTATTAAACTAGATATTATTATATTATATTTTTCAACTCAAAGGTAGCGGGCTATCAATAAGACATATGTAAAGAATAATTGTTGCTTCTTAGATTGTGAAATTAGGCTCTCAATTCATTAACCCGCTTTTTCGACCGTTTTGATATAGGGTTGGTATTCACCCGTGTGTAACAGTTGGATGCCTACACATACGACTCGACTCAATGAGTGCTTGTTAAGTACTGGTTTATTTACGGCCTCTCTCCCGTCATGACGTCACGCGGGGTTCCCTCTCACGTGGTGGGGTATCCCCAATCTCTTTATATCACATCTCCCTTTTTTTTTCTTTTTTTTTTTTTTCTTTTTTTTTTGTTTTTTTTAATTTTATTTATATATATATATATATGAACGTTATAAGTGTTTAACTGGTGACAATTTTCCTTGGGGTTTCTTATTTTTCTAACATCATCTCGCAATGTTTCGGTATCAACTTATCGTTAACATGTGACATCACCCTTAGTATTTAACGTTGGTGTATAACAACCGGTGAATTCGGTAACTTGTCTTATGTGTTAGTTTTTCTACATTTGTTTTCGCGTATGTTGACCTGTGCCTCAATGCTAGGCTTACGGCTCGCTCATCGTTTGTTAGTTATGTACAGATATATATATTTCTCCGACCCCTGTTTAGCGGTTTGTCCATCTTGACGTTCCGGCTGGGCGTACCACTCGACCGTATCGCGTTATGTAATGAGACTCGTCTGTAGCTGGAGCACATGATTGCCTTGCCGGAGCGCACACTGCATTGTTTATTTTTGTTTTTGCCTCACTTGGTTTCGCTATTTGATCTGGTACTTTGAAAATGTATTTACGATTTCTCCTCAATATATTGTTTCTTGTGTTCTTTATGTGGTAATCTCTGTGGCCTGGTGTGTTGGTTTGGATTATTTTTCCTGGTCTCCATTGGCCCTCATTGTTCATGTATTGTATGTTGTCATTTATTTTTAATTGCATGTGTTGTGCACCCGCCCGTTTGTCGTGATACACTTTCTGTGATCGCTGTACCTGGTCGAACTCTGCTGCTTTGTGTTTCTGTGTTCTTGGTTTCAAATGATTATTTGTTGCCGGTAACTTGCATTTAAGTCTTCTGCTAAGCAGTAGTTGTGCAGGTGACGCGTGTATGTGGCTAAGAGGCGTATTTCTGTAATTTAGTAGTGCGATGTTGTAATCCCTGCCCATTTTATCTGCCTTCTTTATTATGTGTTTGACTGTCTGCACGTAACGCTCTGCCAACCCGTTACTTTGAGCATGTAATGGGTTAGAAAATACTGCTTGGAAACCAAATTCTTTAGCAAAGTTTTTGTATTCTGCACTATGGAATTGTGGACCATTGTCCGAAACGACCGTTTCGGGTATGCCAAAACGGCAGAAGATTTGTTTTAGTGCTACAATTGTTGCTGCGCTAGTGGTCGAAACTAGTTCTGATACCTCTGGGTATTTTGAGTAGTAATCTACTACGATGAGGAAGGTTTTATTTTGTATCTGGAATAAGTCGATACCGACTTTTTGGAATGGCAGATCTGGTGTTGGGTGGCATACCAGTGGTTCTGCGTGCAGTTTATTTCGTAGCGATTGGCAAATTACGCATCTTGCTACTGTGTCTTGTATTTGTTTTGAAATTCCGGGCCAGAAAATGTTGTCGCGAGCTAGTTCTTTGCACTTTATGATGCCTAGATGTGATTCGTGTATGATACCTAACATTTCTTGCTGCATCTTGGATGGTATAATCACTTGACTGTCTTTGAGTAGTATACCATCGGCATATGTGATAGTGTCTCTAAATGTGAAAAATGGTCGTGCCAATTGGTGTATTTTTTCTTTAATTTCTGGCCAACCTTCTTGTGTGTGTCGAATCACCTCTAGGAGAACCTCATCTGTCTGAGTACTACTTGCGATGCGTTGGAGCATGTGTGGCGCCACGTCAAGCTGCGCTACAGCCAAAGTCGTGTCGAACAGGTCGTTTGGGTGGATTGTGGTCGAGTGGGCGCGTGATAGGGCATCTGCAAAATACATATTTACCCCTTTAATGTACGTTAATATAATGTTGTAATTTTGTAGGCGGAGCCTCATCCTCTGCATCCTAGCAGACAGCATGTGTATCGGTTTGTTCATTATTGCGATTAAAGGCTTGTGATCTGTTTGTACGGTTATTTGTTTACCAAAGATATATTGATGAAATTTCTTACAGCCGTAGCATATCGCCAGAAGCTCTTTTTCGATCACTGCGTAGTTTGACTGAGCATGATCTAGGGACTTTGATGCCATTGCTACTGGACCTTCATTTTGGAATAATACTGCCCCCAGACCGGATTTTGATGCATCTACTTGTAGTGTGACGGTTTTCTTTACGTCATAGTACTGCAGAACTGGTGCTGTAATTAATAGTTTTTTTTAACATTTCGAAAGATTCTTTCTGTTCGTGTTGCCAGTGCCATTCAACGTTTTTTTCTAGTATCGTACGTAGTGGTTTAGCTGTTTCTGACATGTTTGGTATGAATTTCCCTACGTACCCGACCATGCCTAAGAACCTCTGTATTCCTGCTTTGTCTTTAGGCTCAGGCATGTCGATGATTGCCTGTACTCTTTCGTTGGTTGGCTTGACGCCTGACTGGGTTAGTGTATGTCCTACATAATTTACCTCTTTCTTGCATATTCTAGATTTTTCTGGATTAAATTTTAAGTTGACCTCTTGGGCCCTTTTGAACACCGCTTCTAATCTAGTATTGTGTTCTTCAATCGTTGACCCATATACCAGTATGTCGTCTGTTACGACGTTCACATCCAGGCAGCCCGTATAAAATTTTGTTCATTTCTTGTACAAAAATGTCTCCGGCGGTTTTGATGCCGAAAGGTAATCTGGTGAAACGATACCGCCCCCATGGTGTGTTAAAGGTACATAATTTACTGCTTTTGAGATCTAGTTCTATTTGCCAGTAACCGCTGTTTGCGTCGATAACTGAGAAAAATTTTGCGTCTGAGGTTCTAGCGATTACTTCCTCTATTGTCCTTGTAGGATAGGGGCTATTTAATATGGCTCTATTTAACTTAGTTGGGTCCAAACATATGCGTATTTTGTTAGGCTTCTTAACTATAGTTATAGAGTTAACCCAGGGGGTGGGATCTGTTTCTTCCACGATTACCCCTAGCCGGATCATTTTTTTTAGTTCTTCTTTTACATGATTTTCTATTGCGTGTGGTATGCGTCTAGGTGGGTCTACACAAGGGGTTACATCATTATCTATGTGTATTACAGCATCACTTTTAATTTTGCCTAACCCTTCGAAAATGTCTGAGTATTTATTTACCAGGCGCTGTGCACTTGGCTCGTCGGACTTGACTGTGGTTGGTTGCCGTGTGGTAGTCTCCCTTTTCTTTGATATTATGTTGACGCGTTGAATCAGCCCTAGCCTCGTGCAGGCTTCACTTCCTAGTATTGGGCATCCACTGCTTGTAACCTGGTATCGCATCAGTTTACCGTCTGTAACGATCTCTGCCTCCCCTTCAGGGCGAATTCGTTCACCCGAGAACGTGATCAGAGTGCACTTGCTTGGCTTTAGTACGACGTTGCTGAGCTTGTTGTATACGCCTCTAGGTATTATATTTGCTTGCGAGCCTGTATCCAGCTTGAATTTGACTTTCTGGGAGCCTAACGATATGGTAGTAAACCATAAGTTTGTATCATGTTCATTTGGTTTTGATACGCATCCAACAAATAAATCGTGGTCATCGTCGAAGTCATCTTGAGCATCCGCTGGGGGTGTGTTGTGGTCATCTACCTGTAACATGTTTAGACTCGCATGGTTTTGTTTCTTCGTTTTGCATACTTTCGAAAAATGTCCGATTAGTCGACACTTTGAGCATTGTTTCCCTTTTGCTGGGCATTGTCCGGGTGTGTGTACATATCCGCATCGTCCACATTGCATGCGTGTGCTCCCTGCTCTTGACAGCGGCCGTTGACTCGCCCACGCTGGCGTACGTGATGTGACAGTGGCTGGTGTATACGCACGTGTGTTGACGGCATCTACATGTTCTAGTTCTAATGTTGAATTTTCTGACAGTAGGTTTGATTGGTGTTCGCTGAGTCGGCATGTCTCAATGCATTGTTCTAATGTTAGATTTGCTGTTTGTAGCAGTCGGTCCCGTAGTTTGGAATTTTTGACACCGCATATCAAGCGGTCACATAACATGGAGTCAGCGAGATCTCCATATTCGCAGTGTGCAATGCGGTATTGTAACTCTCGAATGTATACATCCATCGTTTGTGTTGTTTGTTGTAGTGAATTAAACTTATACCGTATTACTGTTATGTTTGTCTTTCCTTTGCAGTACGTGCGGAAAGCTGCGATCAAAGGCTGAATCCTGTCTATTATGTTGGTGTCAACCTTCAATGTTCGGTATACTTTTTGGGCCTCTGCCCCGGCTACATGCAAAAACACCGCGCACTGTACCTTCTCCGGTTTGTTGTGTATTCCGGCTGCTGCTGCGTAGAATTCGTACGAATCGTACCACTGTTCCCAATTCAGGGATAGATTGTCCTCCAAATTTAGGGGTGCTGGCGGCTTTAGTCCTGTGAGCGCCATTTCGAGTTCCTTGTATCTGACACCATGTAACAGTTGGATGCCTACACATACGACTCGACTCAATGAGTGCTTGTTAAGTACTGGTTTATTTACGGCCTCTCTCCCGTCATGACGTCACGCGGGGTTCCCTCTCACGTGGTGGGGTATCCCCAATCTCTTTATATCACACCGTGTACTGCAACTGCAACTGCTAGTACCGGGTGAATCCTTTATCTAGGTGCTGGCGGCCTGGTCTCCCAGTGGGGCAGAACTATAAAGTGGCCATGAGTGCGTATTGTCGCAAGTCGGTACCCGTCCTGATATGACCTTAGATGTTGCTAGGACGTAAAACAACAACAAAAGAAAACAAGTTCCACTTTCCGGGTTGAGACTTCCACACGGTGTTGGTGCGATACAATATACAGTACAATCTATCTAACCGACCAGCTCCACAGATCGACCACTCCTCTATATCGATCGCTATATTTGGTCCCAAACGATCACCCATACAGTACCATTGTAATGATTTTTCAAACCTCCCAAAACCCTCCCTAAACCCTCCCTAAACCCTCTCTAAACCATCCCTAAATGGACCATTTAAAGTCGGTCCCATGATCGGTCGATTTAGAGAGTTTTTACTGTACTTAAAAAGTGGGCGGGTGGTATGTGTTCGGTATGTGTGAGCGGTGTCGTGACCGACAACAGCAGGCCGGAGGCGGGGGGCGGGTTGTGCGGCAGGAACCCCGGCGGAAGCGGGGAGAGCGTTGGTGGGGAAGTGTGCAGGTAGGTGCGTATGTGGGTGTGGCGAAGAGGGGGCCATATTCGCCAAGTAATAAACAAGAATATAATGTACGTCGGAAGAGAATCGCAGGAGAGGTTCATGAGCAAGGGCAGGGTAATACTGCTTAGGGCGGGAGAGGCTGGCTGGGTGGTAGGTTAGGTAGGAATGCGACACGGCGCGGAGGCCGAATCGGTAGAGTGCAAGCCTCGCGTGTGGGAGATCAGGAGTTCGGTTCCCAGTCGAGTAAAACCAATGACTTAAAAAATTGATATATGTCACTTTCTAGCCTGGCGCTCGGCATTAATAGGATAGGGTAAGGACTGGTTAGCTCAGTGTCAGGATAATGTGACTGAGTGGGATATCAGGTCTTGGTGCCAGCAGCCTGATTTCCCAGTGGGGGTAGCACTATAAAGTCGCCATGAGTGTGCTATGTGTATATATCACCACACTCAGCAGGAAATGCAACGACCACAAAATGGTATCAATGGTAACAGGTTAGTGAGACCGTCAGTCACAGGTGGCGCCACCAGTCACGGTATTCCGCAGCACATACACCGAAAACTAACCTCCAACAAAAGGGCATATATAATAATGCGGTCCGGGTCATATCCATTGTTTATATTCGCATACGGCAATATACAACCCGTGCCTCTACGCACGCACATATAATAATGACATGCTTCGATACGGCTACTTATTATATGTGGTGTGTGTAAATAGTATCGTGTCGTGCTGCGCTGTGGTGTGTTGTATGGCGTGATGCGTTGTAGTGTGGAATGGTGTGGTGTGTGATGTAGTGTGTGCGGCGTGGTCTGCTGTGGTGTGCTGTGGTGTGGTGTGGTGTGCTGTGGTGTGGTGTGCTGTGGTGTGCTGTGGTGTGATGTGTTTCTATGGTATGATGTGATGGGGTGCGGTGCAATGCGTTGTGTGATGTGGTGTGTGATGTGTGGTGTGATGTTGGGGTGTGATGTGGTGCGGTAGGGTATGGTGAGGTGATGTGGTATCGTGATGTGATGTGATGTGATGTAGTGTGGTGTGTGTGGTATGGTGTGAGGTGGTGCTGGGTGTGGTGTGGTGTGGTGTGATATGGTGTGGTGTGGTGATGTGGTTTGGTGATGCAGTGTGGTGCAGTGTGGTGCGGTGTGGTGTGGTCCAGTGTGATGTGACGTGGTGTTGTGTGGTGTGATATGACTTGGTGTTGTGTTGTCTTGCGTTGTGTGGTGTTGTGTGGTGTGATATGACGTGGTGTTGTGTTGTGTGGTGTGATATGACATGGTCTCGTGTTGTCTTGTGTTGTGTGGTGTTGTGTGGTGTGATATGACGTGGTGTTGTGTGGTGTGATATGACGTGGTGTTGTGTGGTGTGGTGTGATATGACATGGTGTTGTGTTGTCTTGCGTTGTGTGGTGTTGTGTGGTGTGGTATGATGTGGTGTTGTGTTGCGTGGTGTGATATGACATGGTGTTGTGGTGTGCGGTGTGGTGTGATATGACATGGTGTTGTGTTGTCTTGCGTTGTGTGTTGTGTTGCGATGTGATGTGATGTGATGTGATGTGATGTGATGTGATGTGATGTGATGTGATGTGATGCGGTGCGGTAGAAGGTTGCCCTAGTTCAGGTAGTCAGTCACCGAACACCCGTCTAACACAAACACAACTGACTTCATACATAAGATCGCCCGAGTGCCAATATTCCGCGTGTTTTTTTTTTTTTTAACTCTTCCTTTACTGACTAATCATTTCCTCCCGCTACCACCCCCCACCCACACCAACCCACATACACTCCACTCCGTCCCGACTCAGTCATCGCCACCCCCCAACAAAAAGTGTAATACCGGAAGTCTACTCGCCTATACTTACAGACTAACGATGACGCCATCGAAAATAGGAAGCTCGCCAAAGATATGAACAAAAAAAGACAAAACAACAATAACAGAAAGAAAAAACATATTCTGCATTGCCCATGGCAAAATCTTTCTATGGTAAATCCTGGCCGTCCTGTGCTACTGTACTACGCCATTGTTACTGGCTAAAACGCCGGGGTGTAGGACTCCATGAAGGATTGGTTGGTTGTTGGAGTCTTACGTCCTGGCAACATATAAGGTCATACACGGACAGGACGGGTGCCGACTTGTGACAGTATGCACTCATGATGACTTTATAGTGCTGCCCCACTGGGGGACCAGGCCACCAGCACTATGACATGATATCCCACTCAGTCACATTATCCTGATACTTAGCCAACCAGTCCTTGCCCTATCCTAATATTGCTGAGCACCTGGCTAGGAAGTGACAAGTATCAATTTTTAAGTCATTGGTTTGACTCGGCCAGGTTTCGAAGCCATGGGTTTGAATCCCACGATCAAGGAACAGGGGAGATTTCTTTGATTTCAACAAACACTGTTGTACCTTTTATTTACTACATATAGTATTAGTAGTGATGTAAGTTTTAATGCCAAGACGGTATGTTGTTGTCGTTGATGTTGATGTTGCTGTTAATGTTATAACTTAGTATTCGCTCCTAAACGGTTAGAATTTATAGTCATAATCTAATGTTTACTATATAGTTCTACATAGTTCTACATAATTGTATTTGATGTACATATATTGGATATGTTGTACATATAATGAATTTCCTTACATTTACGGATTTGCTGTAGGCCTACATATTTATTGGATTTGCTGTACATATGTTGGATTTGCTTCACATATATTGTGTTAGGCCTACTGCTAGCTACAATATTCACCCCTATAAACAGTAGGGGTGAATGAATGACAATTATATCTCAATCTGAGCAAAAACTGCTTTGGTATAAAGTATAAAGTATAAACAAGACCTAAACCTACAAGATATAGTGAATAGAATCAATAAAGCTGGAATACTATTCAACATGAAGATGAATGCCAGGAAGACCAAAACAATGGTTATAAGTAAAAAGACAGATAAACCAAATGTCAATATAACCATAGATGGCACAAACATAGAACAAGTATCTGAATTCATATATCTCGGACAAAAGATTACAAATGATGGGAGATGGGAGGAAGAAATTAAAAAAAGGATAACAATAGCCCGAACAACATTCTCCAAAATGTATAGAGTGTTAACATCAAGTAAGATATTAATACAAACAAGGAAGCGTATTCTTCAGTGTTATGTGTGGTCTACTCTAATGTATGGGGCTGGGACATGGACAATCTCTAAGAAAATGTACAAACGTTTAGCAGCATTTGAGATGTGGACTTATCGAAGGATGATGAAAATATCATGGACAAAGAAGATCACCAACAAAGAAGTTCTCAGAAAAATTAAAAATAAGAAAAGCTTGTTTGCCACTATACAGACAAAGAAACTTATTTATGTTGGCCACATCATTCGTCAGAGTTCAATATACCGTACATTGTTGGAAGGGAAGGTGAATGGCAGCAGAGGGAGAGGGAGACCAAGAACATCATGGTTTACAAATATTTCACAGTAGACAGGCTTGAATTATTCACAGTCTATCAGAACAGCACACCATCGGGACACGTGGAGAACCATTGCATCCAACCCTCGACTAGAGGACGGAACTATTGAATAAACAAGAGGTGGGGCTCCTAGTTCCAGTGTCCAGTGTTTATCTATATTGGCATAGAGTTGTGAAATGGGAGAGAATGCAAAAGAAACACAAGACGATGACCACAAAAAGTTCTCGATTTGTCTTGTAGAGTGTGTTAATCTACACCATTTCATCAATTTGCCACTTTAAAAAGCAGGCTATGATAAACAAGCATTGGAACAATATACTTAGCATATTTTATATTTATATCTGTTTCTAATCTGTTGCTCAGCAGGCCTGTTACAGGAACAGTGTGTGACTTTGTTCGACATATTACATATATTACATGCTGCCTTTTATGCCACGACATAGCATCGCAGAGCATCGTGTATTGGCTATGCTGTTATTGTTCCTGTTTGGGTTTCCGTTGAAATGGAATTAAAACAATTATTACAACCAGTAGTGTTGCTATGACTACTACGACTTATTATTAACAACGCTATTATTAGAACTAGCATTGCCACTGCAAAAGCTGTTAATAGCTTAAGATTTCCACCTGGAGTGTTCATTACCAGTTCTATGTGAGACACCCAATGAAAGCTTTAGACAGGTGGGGTGGTATTCTAATGATGTAGATTGGTTGGCTGTTGGAATTTTACGTCCTGGCAACATCTAAGGTCCTATCAGGATGGGTACCAACTTGTGACAGTGCATACTCATAGCGACTTTATAATACAGTAATGCCCCACTGGGAGACCAGGCCACCAGAACCATGACCTGATATCCCACTCATTTCTGACACCGAGCCAACCAGTCCCTTGCCATATCCTAATAGTAATAATGTTGAGCACCAAGTTAGGAAGCGAGAAGTATCACCTCCACCAGGGTTTGAACCCGTGGGTTCGAATCCCACGATATAGTAAAGCGGGAGCGGGGCGCTCAACTCATTCGGCCAACCCCGTCTGGTATATTCCAATGAAGTAGAACCAAGTAGATCTAGATGTTTACTGTGTGAGAATCCCGTTAACACAAGTACACAGTACCCTCTGAGTTAGATAAAAGATTCACCCGGTACTTGTAGTCCCCAGGGGAACGACAATGTAGTGTAAATACGGGCGAAAATAGCTTTAGTATGGAACAGGAAGTAGAATGCCTGCCTCCAGTATCAAATGGATACTTATATCGGCACAGAGTTGGTGAAATGGGAGAGAATCCAAAAAGACTAGATGGCGGCCATAGAACGCCGTCGATTTCACTTTTAAATCTTATTAAACTAGATGTTTTATTATATTTTTCAACTCAAAGGTAGCGGGGAAATATGAAGACATCTACAAAGAATAAATGTTGCTTCTTAGATTGTGAAATTAGGCTCTCAATTCATTAACCCGATTTTTCGACTGTTTTTATATAGGGCTGGTCTTCACCCGTGTACTGCGAGTACCGGGTGAATCCTTTATCTACCTCTGAGTGAGGCACTTCTCAAATGTTTATTTGGCCCTTTTATTATTGACATTTTTATGACCTAACACCATCTGAGGTTATGGGGGTGGCGTCATTGTGTCAGTGCGCCCTAACGGTGGCTTCATAGTGCTGCTCTACTGGGATAACACACCACGTTTGCTTGATGGGGTTTTACGTCCTGGCAGCAGCTAAGGTATATCAAGATGGGTATCGACTTGTGACAGCGCGCACTGCATAACTAAATAAGTAAATAAAGTAATCAATGTTTAATGACAAAATATACAAAAACTAACTTCCGTGCATTACATGCCCCATCCCCTCTGCAACGCCACATTCAACGTTTTGGCCACAGAAATAGAGAACGTGGTATTTCAAATCCCTGAAACTAAAAGTACCAACAAACAGGGTGTATGAATTAGGCCAAATACAAAAAATTGCTTAGAGTCCCTGACCGACCTGAGAAATGCCCCTGACCTCCAAATATATATATATTGTTAAAATACCCTTCAAATAAAATATTGAAACTCAAAACAATGATTTCCCACCTATTATAATGATTTCGCAATGACCAGCTTTCAGTTGAAAAAAGATTTTATGGTAATTTTAATGTTTTCTCGTTCAATTTCTAGCTAGAAATTGTCTATGATCTTCTTTACCTTCCTATCATGGCTTCTGACCATGAATACCATGGTTAGTTTTCTTCTTCCTGTGCACTGCCTTTCTACATAGAAAATACAAAATAAAATAAAACCTCAGACCTGGAAAAATTCAAATGGGTGGACGCTAAACAAGTTGTTTTTTTATGTGGCCTTAAGCATTGTAACCCTTGTTCTATAAATAGGTCAGATGTGAAAGCTGACTCTGGATAACGTGTAATAAGATCGGGTACGCTGGTACTGGGCGAAGTGTGAAGGACTTATAATGTGTTTGTGTGTGTGCGTGAGTGTGCATGTGGGTGGGTGAGTGTATAAATGTGTGTATGAATGTGTTTATATGAACGTGTGTATCTGTGTGGGCATTGGTGTGTATGGGTTTATTTGTTTGTTTGAGTTTCATGTCCTAGCAGCATCTAAGATCCTATCAGGACAGGTACCGAATTGTGTCAGCGTGCACATATGGTCGCTTTATAGTGCTCTCCCACTGGGAGACCAGCCTGCCAGTACCATGACCCGATATTCCACACAGTCACATTAACTGATACTGTGCTAACCACTCCATGCCCTATCCTATTAATGCTGAAGAACCATGCTAGCTAGTGACAAGTATCAATTTTATAAGTTTGACTCAGCCGAGATTCCAATTCCCGACCTTCCGTGCGGGAAGACTGTGCTTGACCGATTCGGCCACCGCGTCTAGTTTGGGTGTGTACGAGTATGTATTATAAGTGTGTGTATAAGTGTGAAGGGCGGTTGATGTATGGAACTCCCAACATCTCCCGAACAGCCACTGCAGGGACAAATAGTTTTGCGCCTGTCTTGACATGTTCTTGCCGGTGTGAAACCTCTATTTGCTCCGCGAGAGAGTGCCGCTGGTAACTTGCAAAAGCCAGCAGCACTTCAACACTTTTGCTGGCAGCTTTCATGAAATGTACAACTGCACAAAACACCATACCGGCTCGGTCATCGCCCAGGTGAAACCTGAAGCTGAGAGACATTAAGACCAACTCATGGACATCACTCTCACAGCAGAGAGCTAAATGGAGAGCGGAAGTCAAGTAATGAAAGCAGTCTTTGTCGCATCACGACCGACAGCATGATGATGATGATGATGTATAAGTGTGTGTCTAAGTGTGTGTATAAGTGTGCATCAGGGCATGTATATTAGTGGCTGCATAGATGTGTGTATAAGTGTGCATCAGGGCACCGACCTGTGACAGTGCGCACTCATGGCGACTTTATAGTGTTGTCCCACTGGGAAACCAGGCCACTGGCACCATGACCTGGTATCCCACTCAGTCACATTATCCTGACATTGAGCACACCAGTCCTTGCCCTGTCCTAATAATGCCGAGTGCCTGTCTAGGAAGTGACAAGTATCAATTTTTAAGTCATTGGTTTCACTCGACCTGGATTCGAACCCACGACTCCACGATCTACCAGCACGGGAGATGGACGCTCTAACTCATTCGGCCATCCCGTCTGGTCGCATCAGGGCATGTATTTTAGTGGCTGCATAGATGCGTGTATAAGTATATACATATATGGGAACCTTGTGAAATACTTGATTAAATTAATCAACTAAATTTACAGAAAGCGCAAGAGAGAACTCAGAAAGAGTGAGAGAGAGAGAGAGAGAGAGAGAGAGAGAGAGAGAGAGAGAGAGAGAGAGAGAGAGAGAGAGAGAGAGAGAGAGAGAGAGAGAGAAGGAATGGCACATATGAACGAGAACAAAAATCGGTCAAATCCGCCGAAAATGAGTAAATTTCTCACCTGCATATAATATAACACCGACAATGCCGTGTGGGTGAGTTGGTTGGTTGTTGGAGTTACGTCCTGGCAACATCTAAGGTCATATCAGGATGGTCCATGTGGGGGACGTGGGTGTGTCACTGAGTGTGTGGGTGTGGGGGTTGAGAGACTGCAATCGATGGCTCATCCTGTCGTCTGCTCCCTCGCCTCCACCTAAGGTTGTGCATTTAGTGCAGCGGTGATACTTTATAGACCGCATGCTTTAAGGCCCAGTCACACCTCACCGGATTGAGCAACGGACAGAATTGTCTAGTTTGGTGGTGATAAGTATCAAAATGCATTAAAATGTATTGCAAAGGCCACCAGACGAACGGACATGAAACGGACGAAACAAACTCAAAACAGACAAGAACCGTAGATGTCAGTCTGGAGGAATCTGTTCTTAGTTTTGTGCATGTTAAAAACTTGTACGGACACAAAACGCACTTTGTTCGGTTTCTGTCCGTTTTCCCCAATCCGGTGAGGTGTGACTGGGGCTTTATTGCTGGTTCCCGGCCGTGTGTGTTTTACCGCTGGTTCCCGGCCGTGCGTGCTTTACCGCACGTGCCAGGCCGTGCGTGCTTGACCGCTGGTGCCCGGCCGTGCGTGATTGACCGCTGGCGCCCGGCCGTGCGTGCTTGACCGCTGGCGCCCGGCCGTGTGTGATTGACCGCTGGCGCCCGGCCGTGTGTGATTGACCGCTGGCGCCCGGCCGTGCGTGATTGACCGCTGGTTCTCGGCCCGCGCCCGGTTCTTGTATTGCACCCTATCAGGTGTGGAACTTGATTACTGCTCCGTGTGCTGCCAATTCGGAGCATGGTGCAACCCATCAAATCCCCTCCCGCCCCTCACACCCACATCCCTTTATATTGACCCTGCAATGTGGGCCTGTTCACCAGCTGTCCACCTCAAAGGCCACCACAACGGTGAGTTGGTGAGTGAGTGGGTCTGTGTGAGTGAGTCGATCAGTGAGTGACTGGGTAAGTGACTGGGTGGATGAGTGGGTGAGTATGAATGAGTAAGTGAGTGAGTGAATGGGTGAGAAATTGAGTGGGTCGGTGACTGAGTTTGTTCGTTGTTGCTTTACGTCCTAGTAACATCTAATCATATCAGCATGGGTACCGACTTGTGATAGTGCACGCGCATGACGATTTTATAGTTCTGCCCTGCTGGGAGACCAGGCTGCCGGCACCTTGACCGGATATCCCACAGTCACATTATCCTGATACTGTGCTATCCTAGTAATGCCGAAGGCCAAGCTAGCTAGCGACACGTATCAATTTTTATAAGTCATCTGTTTGACTCGGCTGGGATTCGAACTCCCGACCTTCTGCAAGGGAAGCTTGTTGTAAAATATTCCGACTTTTTAGGTCTGGTTCATAAATAAATAATACCTTAAATAAATTCTAAAATATCTCCTTTTCACGAAACTCATATGTGAAGCATTAAGAAAACTATTTTAATCATATTTAAATCATCCAGTTATTTCTATAAAGTCATTATAATAATATTCCGATTATATAAGTAGCCATATAAAACTGCTCTAATAATACATAATTCATTCTATCATGTTAGTAACTACATATGCATAATATTCAAACCAATTTATGAAACCATGGTAGATTATGTATATTAAGTGAAGTGATACTGATAATTAATATCAGATTGTTCTAAGGTTCTACATTAAATATAACCACTGGAGATAAGAACTCCGGAAAATTATTACTGTATTGGTATATTAACATGTATTACTGAATTGAAGTCTGTTGGTATTATATATTGTATAAAGGGAGGTAAATGCTGAAACTAAGGACAGCATATACAGTTGCTGAAGACTGTGGTTTCTTCACCCAGACAAATAGTCTGTGAAGGTGCAATAATTAAGTTAAGAAACTGAGTTATGTGTGCCTGTTATGGCATGATTTACAGATCCCAGTATCTGAGGGAGTGTTAGCACACAGGTGACAATGCATGGGGGTTGTGTGTGTGTGTGTGTGTGTGTGTGTGTGTGTGTGTGTGTGTGTGTGTGTGTGTGTGTTTGCAGGACCTGCCAAATCCAGGTGTCAGGCTGGATGTGGTGTGTGAGTGTGGTGTGAGTGTGAGTGTGAGTGTGAGCATGTGTGCGTGCGTGCGTGTGTGTGTGTGTGTGTGTGTGTGTGTGTGTGTGTGTGTGAGCGAGCGTGCGTGCGTGCGTGCGTGTGCGTGTGTGTGTGTGTGTGTGTGTGTTGAGCCCTCCCTGCCTGACCTGGTGGCAGTTTGCTGAACTAAAGATGATGCAATATGTAATTCTCAAAGTAAGGCATGTAGAAACTCCTACTATTTTGGAGTTGTCCCAATCTAAGGGACCGGTGACCACTGGTGTTATGTAAAAATAAATAGGGTTGATACTTTTTTGTGAACTTGATGGAAAAATATGTATCTGACTTGGGGTGGGTGGGTGGGTTGGCCCCCCACCCCCTTACCCACCAGGGGGGCAGGGGGCCGGTGGGAGTGGTGGTGGTCCGCCCACCACTGACTCAGTTCAGCCAATGAAATGCCATGTTACTGTCTCTGATTGAGGAGACTCCCAGCAACTGTGTACCTGTATTTTGAATGTGTTCCATCTGAATAAAAGAGCTGGGCAGGGGGGGTGGCAGGCAGATGACCTGGAGACAGCACAGCAGGAGGAGCCAGCCACCCCTCCCAACTAGACTTTACCACACTTAATCTATGTTGGTTACTATTTCTTGGAACTGATATAGTAAGCAGATATAATAAGCAGATATAGTAAGCGGATCATCATTTGAATAATATCAGAAATTAGTGCTTTTCGGCCTCCACACAGAGAAATTAGGGTTCTATTTCCTAAAGATTCTAGCATGTAAAATACCGCTAGTTAACACTGTGCTCTACCGATTCCGACCACCGCGTCCGGTATTGAATGAGTGGGTGAATGAGTGGGTGGGTGAGTAGGTGGGTGAGAGACTGAGTGAATGAGTGGGTGAATGAGTGGGTGGGTGAATGAGTGGGTGGGTGAATGAGTGAGTGGTGAATGAGTGAGTGGAGGATGAGTGAGTGAGTGAGTGGTGAGTGAGTGAGTGAGTGAGTGAGTGAGTGAGTGAGTGAGTGAGTGAGTGAGTGAGTGAGTGGATGAGTGTGAGTTTCTGTAAGATAGTGGGAATGGAGGATTGGACTCTGCTTGGAGAGTAGTGATTAAGACCTAACTTCCGGTAATTTTCTGCGATTCCCCGACAGTGCTAAGCCTATGAGAGACTGCCCGGGCTTTCCCGGGAAATCCACCCTTTACTGGTTCCCCCGTACAGGATAGTCGGGCGGCCACTGGCCCGCGAGTGGCGGTCACTGACCCACCAGCATTGGCAGCCTGCTAAAAGAAATTAATAGTCCTTGTAGTGTGTGATATCTAGTGACTAAGTAGAGAAAATACATGACATTTTCCAAATATGAATCGTACAATGTTAAAATCGTCCAATTTATATTTTTGTACTAAGTTTAATATTATTATTATTATTATTATTATTATTATTATTATTACTGTCCTCAGATTACTTTAGATGTTGCCAGGATGTAAAACTCCAATAACCAACCTGTTATTATTGTAGTAGTCTGTACATGAGCCCTACTACCACACGGTAGCGGCGGAGACTACGCCGCACACCTCCGCAGTTACACTGAACTGCGCTAGGTGGCGGCAGGCTAGCCACAGGGCAGACCCCGACTGGGCTGCCCTCTACTGCGTGTGGCTAGCTCACCCCCCCACCCAACCTATAGAGTCGATGTGAGATCTGGCGAGTCAGGGGGCGGGTCAGTTGACCTTTGATGCCGTGGAGAGCAGATTGGTTCAATAAACCAAGTTGAAGCGTACTAACATTGAATCTTGGCGTTCTTCCGTGTGTGCGATGTCGCCGAGCGTGGCGGGTCCTGGATGTGTCTGCGTGACGTGTCCGCAGTGTAATACGTCTGTGATCTACTGGCCAGGCGAGGTGGGCACAAGGAGGACGGACTGAGGAAGCTCCAAGAGGAGCCGCTCCGCGCAGAAGGAAGAGCGCCCCGCTACTGGTTCTCCTGAGATGGGGGGCGGCGGGGGGTGGATTGAGCAGCTCTTTGCTTCCTCTTGTCGAGGGGGTTCCACCTGTGGGGTATGAACAATTCTCTCCCAGCAAAAAACATTCTATACACCAACTACATAGAGGCTGGGAGAGGTCGTTTTTATGCGACTCATTTAAAGCTCTTTCTTCACCTAGGTTGATGACATGTTTGCCTTGCAGCTAGCTAGCTAGCTAGCTAGCTATTGCTATTTGCTACAGGCAGGTCTAGGCATTGCGCAAAATGGCTACGAAGATTCTTTGTAAGGATTCTCTCCCTTTCTAGTTAGTTCTTATGTTGACTTCTATCATTTCTCGATTCTCATCGGTTCGCAGTCTGCGACCGGTGAGACTCTAGGGGGGGCAGTGTAGTAGTCTGTACATGAGCCCTACTACCATGCGGTAGCGGCGAGACTACACCGCACACCTACGCAGTTACACTGAACTGCTCTAGGTGGCTGCAGGCTAGCCACAGGGCAGACCCCGACTGGGCTGCCCTCTACTGCGCACCCCCCCACCCAACCTATAGAGTCGATGTGAGATCTGGCGAGTCAGGGGCGGGTCAGTTGACTGTTGACACCGCGGAGAGCAGATTGGTTCAATAAACCAAGTTGAAGCGTACTGACATTGAATCTTGGCGTTCTTCCGTGTGCGCGAGGCAGTGTGGGAGTCGGAGGGCCGTGGGCCATTACATTATCATGATCATTGTTAATGTCATGAATCGTGGAGCATCAAAAATCGTGGAAATCGTGATTTTCTTTTCCAAATAATGATAGTCTGTTTGAACCATAATGAAAATAAAGAAGAAGGAAACACACACACACAAACACACACACATACACACACATGCCTCTATACGCTGTCATGACGTAGGGAGGGTGGAGAAGAAGAGGCGCCAGTCTGTTTGAACCATAATGAAAAAAAAGAAGGAAACACACACACACACACACGCACACACACACACCTCTATACGCTGTCATGATGTAGGGAGGGTGGATAAGAAGATATGCCAGGTTCAAGATGCCCCCCCCCCCTCCCCGGGTCCAAATATAGACAGAAGCGCATTACAGTGACAGACGCCAGAGGGCACCGTGATCAGAGACGCGCCAGTACCAGCCCAGCATCAGCTCTATCTATAGACACCGTCCAGCCCACGGGGTCCCTCCACAAGATAAAAGATTCACCCTCTATTTGCAGTATCGGGATAATGTGACTGAATGGGATATCAGGTCATGGTGCTGGCGGCCTGAGTTCCGAGTGGCGCAGCACTATAAAGTCGCCATGAGTGCACACTGTCACAAGTCGGTACCCATCCTGATTGACCTTAAATGTTGCCAGGACTTAAAACTCCCAACAATGAACAAACCCACGTGAGGAGCGAACGCCCTACTCATTCGGCCATTATATTAATCGATGCCAACATAGCGTCCGACCGCCCGGCTGACAGTCCATTATTGACCTGATGGCGTATTAGCAGCCAAAAAGCAGAAGGGCCACTCCCACCTCGTGCCAGGTTCCGGCCAGTGCGCCATCTGGTGTCAGAATCAGGCAACAAGAGACTAACAATGATGTACTGAATACATGTTTGTTTGCTTGTTTCTTTGTTTGTTTGGGGTTTTACATCCTGGCAACATCTAAGGTCATATCAGGATAGGCACCGACTTGCGACAGTGCACAGTCATGGTAACATTATAGTGTTACCCCACTGGGAGACCAGGCCACCGAAAGCACCATTACCGAATTTCCCACTCAGTCACATTATCCTCATACTGAGCTAACCAGTCCTTACCCTATCCTAGTAATGCCGAGCACCAGGCTAGGTAGATAAAGGATTCACACAGTACTCGCAGTCGCAGTACACGGGTGAATACCAACCCTATATAAAAACGGTCGAAAAAGCGGGTTACTGAATTGAGAGCGTAATTTCACAATCTAAGAAGCAATATTTATTCTTTACATATGTCTTCTTGATAGCCCGCTACCTTTGAGTTGAAAAATATAATATAATATCTAGTTTAATGAGATTTAAAAGTGAAATCGACGGCGTTCTGTGGCTGCCATCTTGTCTTTTTGCATTCTCTCCCATTCCACCAACTCTGTGCCTATATGAGTAGCCATTTAATCATGGAGCCACAGTTTCTAGGTCATGTTCCATACTAAACCTATTTTCGCCCGTATTTACACTACGTTGTCCTTCACCCGTGTACTACAAGTACCGGGTGAATCTTTTATCTACAGGCTCGGTAGCGACAAACTACTTGTATCAATTTTTCTAAGTCAGTGGTTTGACCAGGCCTGCGTTTTAAACCCTGACCTTCCGCATGGGAAGCTTGCAGTCTACCAATTTGGCCATCGCGTTCGGCGTGTACTGAATAGATATCAGTTTGAAAACCTCAGGTCAATCAAACAATTCTAAATGAACAAGATCTGCAAATGAATTTCTCTAAACATAACTTTGACATTCCTCAATGTCAAAAGTACGGGCCTAGATGATTAAAAGACGAAGACTTTAATAGTACTAAGGATGAAATAGCTACATTACCAAAGGCTGAGAATGAGATGGCGCTGAAGAGATTGGTGATTAGCTATGGATTTGCTAATTATCACTCCAGGCTTTCTTACCTTTGGCATAGACTGTTCCATGATTGCCTAGCCCCCTTCACAGTTAGCCTAAGGGAGTCAAAATGGCCGCTATGGCCCAACACGTGTATTCCGAGTTATTGGAGTTTCACATGCTGGCAACATCTAAGGTGACATCAGGATGGGGACCGACTTATGACAGTACGCACCTATGTTGACTTTATAGTGCTGCCCCACTGGGAAATCAGACCACCGGCACCATCACCCAATATCCCACTCAGTCATATTATCCTGACAGTGAGCTAACCCGATCCTACTAATGCCGAGCGCCAGGTTAGGAAGTGTCAAGTATCAATTTTATAAGTCATTGGTTTGACTCGACCGGGAACCGAACACCCTGTAAAATATTCTGATAATCAGCAGAGGGGGGAAATGGAAATCCTCTATTATTATTCTGTGTGGCTGGCCAAGAGTGTGTGTATATGTGTATATGTATACATATATACATATATACATATATACATATATACATATATACATATATACATATATACATATATACATATATACATATATACATATTATACATATATACATATATACATATATACATATATACATATATACATATATACATATATACATATATACATATATACATAAATACATAAATACATAAATAACATAAATACATATATACATATATACATATATACATATATACTATACATATATACATTAATACAATATAATTTTACATTATAATACATATATACATATACATACATATATACATATATACATATATACATATATACATATATACATATATACATATATATATATATATATATATATGGCTTGGCCTATGCTTGAGGGCAGGTAATTAGAGACATAGGGATGATTGGCAGGTCTGGGTGAGTGCACTCAGGGCCTCGCGATATGTATGTTGTGTATATATATATATATATGGCTTGGCCTATGCTTGAGGGCAGGTAATTAGAGACATAGGGATGATTGGCAGGTCTGGGTGAGTGCACTCGGGGCCTCGCTCTCTGCTGAGGTAGGGGTCAGTGCACACGGGGGTCAAGGTTGGTGGTGGCCATAGGTCAACCAGCTCTGGTGGTGGGCAGACCACTGGTGGTCATGGTAACCAGGAATGCTGCATCCCTATTGGTTGAAGTGAATGGCATGATCCTATACCAAGAATCCATGTACTATATATATAATAAACCAGAGGGCTGGACTCACTCTCTTACACTTTACTCTCTTCCTTTCTCTTTGTCTGTATTATTTTCCTCATAGCCTACTTACACACCCGCAGATCCGTGCATTGGTTTCTACAAACTGATGACCATGATGATTATTAACACATGATGTTAAATTGACAGTAGAAACTTGCTCGTGCTGGTGCTTGTTTGGTGTGCTGTGTAGGTAGTGGTTTTTCTTCTATTTATTTTACTCTGTGGGGGTTTGAAATTCTTCGGAATTCGGGTTGTCAACGATTTTCCTGACAATACCGCTATTTTGGAAGGTCCGCTAGACTTTATTGATGGTATGTCTGTAACATGCCGTCATTGAAGCCTTGTGTCGTCGCTGAAATATGTTTTTCATACGGGACTACTTTTGGCTTTTCTTTAACGTTATCACAGAGGGGGGAGCGTAGTGATACACTATGTCGGTTTTTTGTTACTATTTCTTCTTCTTTACAGACATTTCTATACTTGGATTCAATTCTGCTAAATCTTTTCTACCACCGCATACAACAGCAGCTTGAAGATGCCGTTCACATATGCAAGGGAGGAATCGTTGCGTGACGAGTTTCAACAATGGTTCCAAGGTCAATGTACACTGGGCAATTATTCATCTGAAACGGGAGCAGTAGAAGCATGGTCTAAGTTTATGGCACTTAGGTTAGATATTCTTAAAGAAGAGCAGGAGGGGCCTTTGTCAGAAATACGGGATAGGACAGAATTACGTGAAGATAGAGAAGAACACAGGAAGGCACAGGAACTGTTACTGGTTGAGCACAGGCAGAGATAGGTAAGATGTAGATTTTTAGAAGCGTACAGCAAGTCTGTTCCCCTATTAGACGGGTCGGACAGAGGGGGGTTACGTAATTGGATTGACTTGATCGAACGTATAGGTACTCTTGCTGACGTTTCAGATCTGGACATTATTCGCTTTGCTTTGTTCAATGCAACAGGAACACTGCATGAGGTTCTTTTCACAGTTTTGCAGCATGAAATGATAGGTCCTGGAGAGAAATTAAGGAAGTGATAGCATCTACTGTTTTGACAGCGGATGAAAGTAGTTATTTGAAGAGGGTAGTGATGGCTATGAAGCAAGAAGAAGGGGACCAGTAGATGCATACTGTCAGCATTTTAAGACTGCGGCAGCTAAAGGCTGGGATCTCCCAAGTGCAATTTTTGGTACTGACACCTTCGAAATTCTCCTTTCGAGATTTCTCGACTCCTTACATGAGGATAATACCATGTGGTATGTGGAAACGAACTGACCAAAAACTCTTGAAGAATCTTTCGAAATGTATATTCTCAGTGATAGGTCTGTTATCAGGCAGCAGAGACATGCAAAATCACGTCGGGAATTTAGCTATTTGTGAGCAAATAGATAGTCTAAATGGTACTTCTTTAGATTTGTCCAAGTCTTTCTCGTCTTACAAAGGTTCTAAATCCTCTGGTTCAAATATTCAGGTCATGAAGTCACTGCAGGGTGAAATAAAGTCTCTTAGGAAATGCATAAGTAACTTGTCGTTAGGCAGTGGAGTTTCTGAGCATTTGGCAATTGATGCTGTGAACGCTGCCACACCATCTCCGGAACGCTAAGCCCTCGCT